>BQNB010041825.1:3256-44837 GCA_026074375.1 Tanacetum coccineum
CACACACACACACACACACACACACACACACATATATATATATATATATATAGATATATATATATATAATCTTACTATATATATAGGTATACACATAACACCACCCTATGGTATCAACTTCAATTTGTGTGAACAACATTACAAAGTATGAGTGAGTTGTGATACACTTATAACTACGTTGGCCACCATACTTATATTCGCATCCTTTCCCAGTCATATTCAATATTAAGCTCACACATTTCAATGACTGACATAACTAAAGCACCAAACTGCGATCACACAAAAGCACACAAAAGCGGAAAACCACGCACATAGATCCTATATGCAACTAAATGACGGATCTTAGGTTATAGTCTAGGCCAATCCACCTAGTTCTCTATAACATTAGCTCTGATTACCAATCTGTCACACCCCGACAAGGCGAAAACTCAAGAATGCAACATAATGATCAATCATAACACAATGTACAAAATAGAGAAACTACATTGCATAAACTCCAAGTTCTATGAAGACCATCAACCTCGAACAACTCGAGTGATGTCCCAAATCGCAACTAAAATCCACAATCTCTTTCAATTATTCAAATGCGCACACAGGGGTCCAAAATCGAAACTTAATCCAAAACATCCCAATACTAAAATCAAAACAACAACCAAGCAAGACTTCACACGAAATTCCACTCGGGATACTTCTAAGTCTGCTATCATAATCACCAAACTATTCTGCTTTCACTTCATCTGAAAATGATACTAAAAAACGTTAACAATAATGTTGGTGAGCTCGTAGGTTTGACCTTAAACCCAAAAGTTGTGCCAATATTTCAACAGTGGACAATAGTGCTATATGACAATGAATATATGCAAACAATTCAAGACATAACATCCCACGCTAGTCAATCACCATATGTCACTTACGCACCTAAAGGGCCTACCAGCTGGAGCACTAATATTAGGGCAGGACCTCACACAAACTTGGGTAGGCGTATCCATCCGCTCCAATAATCACATAAATACTGGGTTGGCGTACACATCCGATCCAATAATCTCATAACACTGGGTAGGCGTACCTATCCGATCCAATAATCATGCATAATATTCACATAACAGTCATAAGCACATATCTTTTCCCAAAAACAAAACCACATTTTGCACAGTTCAATTCAAAACACATTTGAGTATTATTTTCCCCAACGGAAAAACAGTAAAAAGTGGGGCTACGAGAACTCACCTTAAGCAAGTCTTTAGCAACCAAATCTCAATCACACAAGCAAATGCAACGACTCCCACACACGACCTGGTCCAGTTAATGTCCCAATTTAATCACCAATTTCTAAAACAATCTTCACGTTTGATGCATAGAGTTTAGACGCGTTGTACAATTACCCAAAACAATTTAGTGATGTGATGGTTGACGACAATTACCCAAAACAATTAAGGAAAATAGATAAGTAATATAAATAAATATTTATAATTAATAATTATAAATATATCTCGACAAGTCCATTCGGTAACCTTCGTCACTTCAAAATAATCATAATACGGTTAAAAATGAAACGTTTAGTCATACTAAACACATTAGAGAAGTTTCGAGAATAAATAAATTTTTTCCGTCGAAGTATGAATTTATAAATAAAAAAAAAGAAATAAATAATATATTTATTAGAATATTTAAAAAAAAAAATAAAAATCGCAACATAGTTTTTAGAATATTTCTAAGTAATAAACTTTTTTATGAAATTTCGACATGACCGTACGCTCAAAAAAACAACTTTTTTTTCAAGGTTTCAAAACCCTATTTTCAACACTTTTCATAAGAATTTCGACATTTTTCGAAACAAAAAATCCAAATTCTCTAATCTTTAAACGTTTACTAAAACCGTTTTTCTTTTTCTTTCCTTTTTTTTTTTTGATTTTTTTTTTTCCCAAAATATCATTCCATATTACTTCGTAAACACATTTTCACTTTCAAAAGTCCATCAAAACTCTCATAACGACTAAATATCGCTTATTGGGCTTTAAGGCCCAACAAGGGTCCATTAAGACATTTATAAGTCCAAAATACGATCCAGCCAAAATCAAAAGGTCCTTTACATATATAAGTATATCATATAATGCAGAAAATAATCCGACCACAATAAAGCCCTCCCTAATAAGCCACGAGTTTAAATAGACTTATTGGGTCGTGGAGCCAAAATAGCACAAACATACGTATATAAAGCTTGGTAAATACGCTAATAAGCTACATTCCGCATTTTGTTACTAACCGATAAGCCTCAAAACGGTCCACAAACATACGCCAAAAAACACAAAAAATAATCAAAATCACTTTCCTAGTGACTTTGGGAAATATTTTGTGGCATATAAGCCTAAATAAGCCAAGAAATAGCTTAAAAATAAGCCCGAATAAGCCATACAAGCTATTATCAAAAATAAGCTATCTAGCAATATATATTATTCAACCATCACGGCTACAACATCAAAACTACAAAAACCCTCTTTTTCCTTTTTACCATACACGAACCAAACACACCCTTTTTTATTCATTTCGCTTCCAAAAATCGATTTTTACAACGATCAACTTGTACAACTAACATCTATGCATCAAAATAAACCCGAAAGGAAAAACGAAATTTAAATTTAAAAACTTACAAGAAAATCTTCAAATTTGTAGATTTCGACACGAACCGGACAACCCAAACGTTGTTTAAATGAATACCCAAACACTCTTATCAACCCGGAATAACATGTTCTTGATCAAAGTTGGAAAACTATGGTGGTTTGTGGTGGTTGGGTGGCGGACAAAACCCACACACACAAACTTATATGTGTTTTTTTTTGAAAATGGATAATGAATGAAAAAGGTTTCTAGTGGAAGAATATATTTGTACACTGTTGGCGTATAGTCCGGAATGGGCCGGACACAATGGGCCGAACCCGATAAAAGGGTGGCCCACATCTTACGTAATCCTAATCCATACACTAAAATACAAGTGGTAAATGTGAATCAGGCCTACATGGACATGTTATTCACTAACCACATCTTTATAAAACACTTATACTATTCGGACGTAACATATGAACCCGTTCAGATGGTGGATCCCAGGCTACCTGCCTCGGGTCCCCAATCTAACCGGTTCTTTTCATTGTTGCAGCAATTATTCAAGGCCCCAGAAAGACGATTTACGGCATAGTAGAGTCGTCAGGACTGGCTCTACCAAATCATCATCAACAAGTTGGGCCCATCCGTAAGGACGATCCGAATAAACTAATGTTTCGTTTTCTCCATATTATCAGAAAAGCCAAAAAATCCAGTTATCTAAAGTATGTAAAATCAAAAACCTTCGTATTTTTGTTTTTCACTCATTGCATCCTGCCATGCGTCAAACTTGATTTACCAAATCAATAAACATCATGTGATTTTAATATCACTTTAAAAGCACCTGTTTGTAGTTAATAGACAATCTTCTATTCTTTGAAGTTTTCGTAACTTTATTTTGTTTTTCACTCGTAACTTTGAAGTGACACCCGCTTTGTACGTCTGCTTTTCGGTACAAAGTCGCCATTGGCACCGACCCCTATTATTTTTCCTTTTTAATTTGATAAAGATATTCTACATATCTTTTTAAATTGGTAACAAGATATTACCAATATTTTTTTAAATTGGATCCAAGATAATTACGATATTTTTTTAAATTTGGTAACAAGACTTACCAATATTTATTTAAAAATTGGTAACAAGATATTACCAGATAATTTTTTAAATTGGTAATAAGATATTACCGATATTTTTTAAATTGGTAACAAGATATTACTAATATTTTTTAAATTGGTAACAAGATATTACCAATATTTTTTAAATTGGTAACAAGATATTACCATATCTTTTTAAATTGGTAACAAGATATTACCAATATTTTTTAAATTGGTAACAAGATATTACCAATATTTTTTAAATTGGTAACAAGATATTACCAATATTTTTTAAACTTGATAAGAAGTTATCTGTAATTTTATTTGGTAACAAGATATTACCGATATTTAAAAAAAAAAAATTTATCCATATCTTTTTTCTTATTTGCAATTATCCCTTACTTGTAAATATTATTATGCAAACATTATTTTGCAAAGATTATTTTAAAGGGACTCTTGTATTATTTGTCTGTAAGCCCACTTCCCGTCAATGGTCGGGTTCCGAACCTCTAATAATGTGTCTCGGGCCAACCTCCTTTAAAATTATGTCGCGACCCAGCTTCTTTATATTTATGGTCCGTACCAAACATTATGTCGCGGCCCGACTTCTTTATATTTATGGTCCGCTCCAAAAATTTTGTCGCGGCCCTGCTCCCTCGGTTGGTGTTTACCATATTTGATATACATTTTCAAAAACAAAACAAAAAAAAACAAAAAAAAATTTGTTTCATCAAACAGGAAACCAAAATAATTTTTTTGTTAGCCAAGACCTTGGTAAAAACGTCTCATACAACGGCATGCCATATTAAATGGTTTAGCAAATATTATTTTGCATATTTATCCCTCATTTGCAATGATTATGCGATTTATGTGGGGGTGATGATTTACGATTATTTGTCCGCACGCCCAGACTTGTTTTCCTCTTTGACATCCGCGGTCGTAAGCTTCGTCCTTTCATGACGCTCCGCACGTCCAGACGTATTTTATTTTTTGGTATCCGCGGTCACCAACCGCATCACCATTGCGGCCTCGAGCCTTCCGGAGGTAAATCACCGGTCAATGAACTTGGACGCTTCCAAAGTCTTTGTACCTTACATATGGAAGCTTACTTCACAATGACGAACATCATGAGCCGCGGAACCTTTATCCACACGGCATGTTCCGATTACCAACGCAACAGATATCCGCTCTTTTGTCATAACGACTTCTATTGCTTACCCAAGCATGGAGACGCGGGGCTACAACCCCTCCATGCGCCCATTGAGCTCTTAATGAGTATTTAAGATTATACATTTTGAGTCAACATTTGTACTCCCAGCCGGGGGCAACCCGCGGCTAGCTATTTTGATCACCGGTCAACTCATGTTGATCCTCGAATAAACTAAATCGAGTACTTTTTTTATCAAAGCATCCGTGGAAAGTTTTTTAGCTGTCATCATTATGACACATGACCGTGCCTCGGTCGTTTTTATGGCTTACGTAGTCCTATATGTAACTAGCGCTTGCGGAGGCGTGAAGGGGGTGTGCAAGGCTTACTTACATAAACGTGAAAACATTTGTTGTACACGTTCTTATGCCTATTATTAGTTAAATCATATTACTTTTATTCATATCCGCTACCTTCCTAATGTACGGAGTTAAATCCCCGAAATCGGGACATAATAAATAAACAAACACCTTGTGTTTCATTTCATATCGCACATAGTCGAGTGCTATTTCCTAGTAGGCTACAAGTTTCGTGCATAGCACATTAGGGTATATGAACCAGCCACCTTTCTAGTAAGCTCCGTGTTACGCGGGCCACGGCCTGTTGGGGTAAGTGCTAAAATTATTCATGATTTTTGGATAATTGAGTATGTAAGTTTAATGCTACTAATTAATAGAACATAGCACCATTAAACTTGGGGGGCTATAGGGGTATAACGATACCATTATAATTATCTTCGTGCATGTCACGTAAGTATCTCCGGATATAGAACATATGTAAGAGGCGTTGCAAGCCCAATACTAAGACGAATGCCATATTCGCACCAAGTACGTAAGAGGCATTGCAAGTCCGGTACTAAGTCGAATGCAATATTCGCACCACCTGGCCACGGAAGTACATCCTCCGTCGGCCGTAAGTCGAATGCCATATTCGCATCAGGATGGGTAACCTAATAATTAACCCAGCCACGGAAGTACGTCATCCCGTAAGCCGGTAAGTCGAAATGCCATTACGCATAAAGGGTAACTCTAACAATTAACCCTACCACGAAAGTACGTCTTACCGGTCGGCCATAACCGAATGCCATATTCGCAAAACCCACCACGGAAGTATGATCTTCCTCGGCCGTAAGTCCGAAGCCATATGTCGCCTAACCCAACTACGGAGTACGTTCTTCCGTCGGCCGTGAAGTCGAGAAGCCATATTCGCTCAGGATGTTAACCTAATAATAAACCCAGCCAGAAGTACGTCCACCGTCTGTCCGAAGTCAAAGAGCCAACAACTCAAAACCCGGCACGAGAATACGTCATCCGTCAGCCGTAAGTCGAAAGCCAAATTCGTATGACCCGGCCATAGAAAGTACGTCATTCCGACGTCACCTAAAGTCGCATGACAAATACGCATTACCCGGCCACGGAAGTACGTCTTCCGTCAGCATTTATTATACGGGGTCCGCCTTCATCATTATAAATCCTTCTCATCATCCTCTCGTCAGAAACGAACGAGAATGGTCAATCCTTGCCCATGATGTTACCCCGACTATAGTAAAACGTATTTCTTCTTAGGGGACATTTACCGTCTAGCCAATGGAAACCAAGCGTCCGAGCACAATTCACCCAAACACATTAACCGGGTTGCTGCCTAAGATCGCATAATTGACCCAGTTTGAAGATAGATATGGCGGTGTATGGTTGGAAAGTGCGAACGTCTCCGCGACGGTAAGAGTAACCCTTTTAGTCTAGTAACCACGGCTACGACCACGCTTACTAGACTGGGGGGACATGATGACGTATAGTGTGGACCGACCCGGCCCACTTATACTATTATAGGCTTACTTGCTGAGGACATATAACATAAGTCTAGCATAACATGATCAAGAACCATATCATACTAGACTAGGGGACATGTTGGCGTATAGTCCGGAATGGGCCAAACCTGATAAAAGGGTGGCCCACATCCTACGTAACCCTAATCTATACACTATATATACAAGGATAGGATCATCCTACTTGGACAGGTTATTCTCTACCACCTCTTTATATAACATGCTTATACTATTCTAACTTGACCGTCAGAGGGTGGATCCCGGGCTCCGGCCTCGGGTCCCCTTCTAACCGGTTCTTCTTTGTTGGCAGCACTATTCAAGGCCCAGAAAGACGACGAACGGCACTAGGAGAGTCGTCAGGACTGGCCCGACCAAATTATGCATCAACATACACCCTTGGAACACATTAGCTAAAATTAACCCACCTTGTCCACTTAATCACCCATGACCGGCTATGGCATCCAAGAAGGCCTCGGGTCTTTCTTTTCGTGTCGGGATCACTTAAAAGCTCATAAAACTCAACCGTAAAATTTACTCCAAAGTTAATTATCATTTTTATTCACTTTAAAAATACTTTTCTATTAACCTAGTGTATTCACACGACATATTTTCACTTTACACCCTTCAAAACTCATTTAGTGTGTTATCTTTTAGCATAAGTTTGACCATTACTAATAACAGAATCATTTATGAACATTTAGACTCAACAAAACATCATCAACACAAGTGTAAGTTGCAATTCGATGATTGTTCTTTTCGTCTTTTTCAATCGATTTCGTAATTTTCATGTACTAACCATACATGTTGATTTTGAAGATATCTAAGTTTACTTTATTGATATTTTCATTATCTAGTAAAATTCTAATCTCGATAATGTTCATGATTGGAAGCTTTGTAATTGGAACTTGTAATGAGAATTAACATCTATTGAATAATGAATAATTTCTTCATTAAAGTTTCTGCTTACGATTATTTTTGGGATGATGAAGGATCACTATCCATGATAAGTTCCATCATTCCTAATCCTAATCTTAAATAATTAAATACTTCACGTTTTAAAGGCTTAGTAAATATATCGGCTATATTATCTTCGGATGCAACTTTCTCGATAGAGATATTGCCCTTTTGGACGTTATCACGTAGAAAGTGGTGACAGAATTCTATATGTTTAGTTCTGGAGTGTTGTACGGGATTTTTACTTAAGTCAATAGCGCCTTTATTGTCGCACGTGATCAGAACGTCATCGAGGCGTATGCCGTAGTCGATGAGAGATTGTATTTGGCTTCAGTCGTGGAGATAGCAAGGGCCATTTGATTCTTAGCGAACCAAGATGTTAAACAACATCCTATGAACGTACAAACACCACTAGTGCTTTTGCGATCAACGTAATCGCCCGCGTGGTCGGAGTCGGCATAAACTACAGTTTCTATTCTGGTTCCTTTCAGATACCATAATCCTAAGTGACTAGTTCCTCTAATATACCTAAATATACGCTTAACGGCTTCTAAATGGGTAGTTTTAGGATTTTCTTGGAAATGAGCACATAAACAAACACTAAACATAATATCGGCCCTACTAGTAGTTAAATAAAGTAAACTACCAATCATACCTCGATATTTAGAACTATCTACGGAGTCGGCTTCATCGTCTTTAGTGAGCTTTATCTCTGTTGACATCGGCGTCTTGGTTGGTTTGGAATCTTCCAACCCGAACTTCTTTAACATCTCCTTGATGTATTTAGATTGATTGAAAAATATTCCGTCTTTTATTTGTTTGATTTGAAGACCCAAGAAGAAGTTCAACTCGCCCATCATACTCATCTCAAACTCGTCGTGCATGATTTTTGCAAAATCATCACACAAGTTTTGACTCGTGGAACCAAATATAATGTCGTCGACATATATTTGAACAATGACAAGGTATGATTTTGATCTCTTAGTAAAAAGTGTGTTATCGACCATTCCCATTGAATACTCGTGTTTTATTAAAAATAATTTTAGTCTATCATATCAAGCTTTAGGAGCTTGCTTAAGACCATATAAAGCTTTCTTAAGTTTATAAACATAGTTTGGTTTTTGAAAATCAATGAACCCCGGAGATTGAGCAACATAAACCTCTTCATTTATAAAACTGTTTAGAAAAGCACTTTTTACATCCATTTGATATATTTTAAAATCATTTGCACAAGCAATAGCAAGAAGTGTTTTAATTGACTCTAATCTAGCTACCGGAGCATATGTTTCATCATAATCTATACCTTCTTGTTGATTATATCTTTGTGCCACTAATCTAGCCTTATTTCTAGATACTATACCGTTTTCATCTAATTTATTTCTAAAGACCCATTTTGTTCCTATGATGGGTTGACTTATAGGTAGAGGGACTAATTCCTAAACATCATTAGCTACAAATTGATTTAGTTCTTCTTGCATAGCTACAATCCAACTTTCATCTTTTAAAGCCTCATTAATATTTTTGGGTTCTATAGTAGATATAAAACAAAAGAAATTGCTATGATTTTGGGCTTGAGACCTTAATGTTCTTTGATTAAGATTTCCTATGACTTGATCTAGTGGATGATTCTTGGACTCCTTAATGTTAACAATTTCGTCAACTTCTATCGACTCATCTTCTTCATTAATATTATTTACTACTTTGGTATTTCTTTTAATAGCTTCTTCTTCACCAACATCATCATCAACCAATGGTGATAATTTGGTAGGAGGAGGACTTTCATCGAATGTCACGTTGAGTGATTCTTCGACTTTCATAGAGTGTTTATTTAATACTACATAAGCTTTACTATTTTGAGAATACCCTAGAAAAACACCTTCGTATGACTTTGGGTCAAACTTGGTTAAATAGTCTTTAGTATTTAAAATGAAGCACTTGCTTCCAAATACTTTGAAATATTCTAAAGAGGGTTTCCTACCTCTAAATATTTCATAAGGGGTTTTTCCTAGTATTGGTCGAATTAATATTCTATTTAATATATAAGTTGACGTATCAACGGCATTACACCAAAACTTTTGTGGAATTGATTGTTCATTAAGCATGGTCCTAGACATCTCTTGTAAGGTCCTATTCTTTCTTTCTACTACCCCATTTGATTGTGGAGTACGTGGAGCCGAGAAGTTATGAGTAATGCCTTGTGCATCACAATAAGCCCCAATTGTACTTCATTATCAAATTCCCGACCAAGATCCGTTCTAATGGCTATTATAGAACAACCTAGTTAGTTTTGAATTTTCCTACTTAATATTTCAAATTTCTCAAAAGCTTCATTTTTAGTTTTTAGAAATCTAGTCCATGTATACCTAGAATAGTCATCTAGTACTACTAAGGTGTATAAATTACCTCCATAACTTTTAATTACCGATGGAACAAATAAGTCCATATGTAATAATTCTAAACATCTATTAGTGGAAACCATATTTTTAGATTGAGCTTGCTTCCCAATCTTGCAAGCATCACAAAAATGTTTATCATATTTTAGCTTAGGTAAGTTTCTAACTAATTCTTTAGATGACAACGATTGAATTAAACGCATATTTGCGTGACCAAGTCTTCTATGCCATAAGGTAGAATTATCCACTACCGTGGCGAGACATAATTTGTCTTGAGACTTATTTCCTAATTTCATTACGTATAAACCATTTTTCCTAATCTCGTTTCCTATGATTTTACCATTTTTAATTATTTCACTACCTTCTTCCATGAATAAGACTTGACACTTATTGTCACAAATTTGACCAACACTAAGTAAGTTAAATGCTAAGTTATCTACGTGTTCTATTAGTATGGTAAGGGATCATTGGAGATCGTACCTTTGCCTTGATCTTTCCTTTTAAGTTACTTCCAAAAACAACGTTACCTCCGTCGTATGCTTTGTAGGTAGAGAATAAACTCTTGTTACCGGTCATATGTTTGGAGCAACCACTATCTTTGATCCATTCATCCGGTTCCAAGCATGTTCTCAAGCATACCTATTTCAACAAAAACAAATTCAAGCGTTTGGTCCCCAATATCTCATGGGTCCGAAAATGTTAGTGTTGTACATCCCTTGCCATTGTTACAATTGATTGGCGATATTGAGCTGGGGTTACAAATTTCCCACATGTACAAAGCCTTGATTTTGTTGGTTGTTTAAATTCATAGGATAGAAGTTTTGATGAATTAGTTCTCTAGAGTTTCTTCTAGGTTGAGGTGTGTTGTGTCTTGGTTGAGAAGAGATATTTCTCCTAGGCGGAGGTGTTTTTGATATAGACTCGGTTTAGACATAACCTATACCGCTTTTGAGTGGTGGTTTTAAAAATGGTTTCTTTGACTCATCAATTCTATTATGTATTAGTTTCTTTCTAGTAATAACAAAATCCGATCTAGAAGACACGGGTAGACTAAAAACGTGTTCTGCCAATATTTCGCCACTGGTGCGACTCACGGATCCTGGGATGGTGGATCCATGCACCTTTATGGTGGATTCGTCCGTTAATTTTTCAGCGGACGATTCAACAAAACTCATGATTTTAGTTCCGCTTGTTGATGCTTTACTACTATCAAATCCTAGACCTATTTTACAACAAGGTGACTTTTGATTATTTAACATTTCTCTTAGTGAATTAGCGCTTTTATCAAATTTAACTTGAGTTTCCTTAAGTTTGGCGTTTTCCAATTTAAGTTCTTCACATGACTTACACGCAATCTCAATTTCTTTACTTCTCTCAAGTTTCTTAATTTTCTCGTTCAATTCTAAAATTTCTTTTTCTAAAAGATCTCTTTTAGTTTTCAAAATTTTATTCTTGTTAATGATTTTTAAGCTAATTTCACATAAGCTATCGTATTCTATTTGCATACTATCATTATCAAGAGAAGATGCATTATCACTATAATAAGAAGAGTTAAGAGTTACCTCATTTGATGATTGAGCCATGAGACAAGTTTCGTCGTTAGTTTTGTCTTCGATGTCATTTCGATATCGCTCCACGAACTCCAATGAAGGCCTTCTTGAATCTTTGTTGCGATATGGTTTTTGGATCAATCGCCATGAGATGATTTGGCATCACCGCGCTAAAAATTTCCAGTTCACCCTTTTCCTTTCTTCTCATCCCTTTGTGGATGGACTTTTTTCTTTCTGGTTGACTAACAAATTGCCTTTTTCTAAAGAGTACTTTTTATAAAGTTCCTTACGGCCATAGCATATTCTTCGTCATCGCTTTCGGATGTCAAAGTTTCATCATCACTAGACTCTTTCTTAGCTTTTAAGGCAATGGACTTAACTCTTTCCTTTTTGCCTCTATAAATTTCAAAATCTTTTTCCATGACAACTTCATGTACTTTTAGATTGCCGATAAGCTCGTCTAGAGCTAGTGATGACAAATCTTTTGATTCTTCAATCGTCGTGACCTTTGTTCTCCATTTAGGATGTAGAGCCTAAGAAAAGAAACTTCCTAACATAGTTCTTGTTAGAGAAACCTTCATCAAGAGCTTTAAGACTGTAATAATAGTGTTAAATCTAGCTAAAAAACCGCTATCTATATATTCTTTTTCAAGGCATAGTAAATTTTGTTCTTATTGATGAACAAGAGATCAATTTTATTATCTGTACTAGGCTATTACTATGTGTGATATAACAAACGATTGCCAAATATCTTTAGCCATTTTACACATTAATATTCTTTCATATTCCTTTTTAGGTAAAACATTATAAAGAAACATTTTAGCTTCATTATTTTTAGCAAGTTTCTTTTTAACATCATCATCTTGTTGTTCAAAATGAACTATTTCTAAAATTTGAGTAACTTCATTTTTGGCAACTGGTGGAAAATCACCATTCAAGATAATATGCCAAAGATCTAAATCTTTTGATTTCACATAAGTTTCAAATCTATTTTTCTAATATATAAAATGATCACTTTCAAAAAGAGGTGGCATAGATTGCCCTTCTAGATATTTATCGGAATTAATAGATCGATTCAAGCTTCAATGTACAATATACGTTAAAGATCTTGGGTAACCTGGCTCTGATACCAATTGTGGAAACTAGAAGGGGGGGGGTTGAATAGTTTTTACCGTTTTAAATAAAAACGTAGATTATCGACTTATTTGAACTCGAGAGATATACACAAGTGTATATGATAGCGATGCAATAAATAAATAAGTAATCTACGAAATATGAACAAGTAAAGATAAGAAATATCAAACCGATGACATAATGATTTATAGTGGTTCGGCTACGAAGCTCCTCTTTGCCCTACTCCACTCCCTAAGTACCCAACTTGAGAGTTATCTTTACTATGTCAACAAGCTCCCTTTAGGCGGAGAAAACCATACACATCGCTTACACTTTTTCTGGTACTAAGCTAAATACCGAGTTCTACTTCGAGATAAAACCAATCTAACACACTATGTATTTTATGGCCTAAATACTAACCTATCACACACATATGATACACACTTAATCACAACACAAAGATATAAAGATGAATAATTTCACAAAACGTGATGACAAACTAAACTAATAAACTTGAAGCTTGACGTTTCTTCTTGAGTTTCTTCATAAAGAGTGGAATGAGTTGATCACTTGTAATGGATTATGTAACATGTATAATGATCAAATAATATAGAATATAAAAGATAAAAGATGTATGTGAAAAATATTTGTCAAGAGTTGTTTTAAAATGAAAGCTTAAGGTTTCTATTTATAGGTAAGCTTTTGAAATTTAAATCTGTCCCAACCAGCTGGTCCGTGTGACTCACTGATCCACCATTGCCTGGATCTGACCCGTGTATTTGGTGGATCCGTGGGTGGAGCTGGGACAACATTTGTCATTTTGTGATTAACCCCAAATCTATACAAAATATTGTTTTGTACTTAATAAAACTTGTTTATTAAATTCTTCTAAAACAAAATATTTCTTATCACTAATAAGGAAAGTTTTTCTAGATTTGGGAAGATTTGAAAAGATTTAGAAAGATTGTTTCCACTTATGGTTAATCTTATTTTGTCTTACATGATTAATATAACTAGCTTATAATTAATCATGTGTTAACTTAAATCATTTGATTAGAAAGGGTTTATGCAATGATAATATTTTTCTTTGATCATTAACTATGTTTAATAATGCCATATTCACACCTTAAGTGATTTTTCTTCGTCAAGTAAACTTTTGACTAAATAACTTGTTTACGTAAACTTTTACGTAGTGTGACATTATATTTGTTATTATCAAAACATAAAGATCATTAAATATAAATATCATTTTTACGCGAGTATTAGTATTAACAATGACGAAAACGTAAAAAAATAGACGAAAACATAAAAAAAAACAGACGAAAACGTAAAAAACAAAGGAAAACGTAAAAAACAAAGGAAAACATATAAAAAGTGAAAATGTAAAAAAAGAACAAAAACGTAGAAAATCATACGAAGACGTAAAAATAGACGAAAACGTAAAAAACAGATGAAAACATAAGAAAATAGACGAAAACGTAAGGAAAGGTATGAATAGTCATGAAAACGTATAAAACGAACAAAAATGTATAAAAACGTACAAAAACGTATAAATCAAAAATAATAATGCGTGTTTGAAAGCTGGAAAATGTGGCGGGCAAGTAAATAACTATTAAATAAAGAAGATGCGCCCAGTAGCCTATATAGTTTTTTACAAGTGCCCATAAGAGCTCATTCAGATTTACAAGTGCCCATAAGTGCCCATCAATAATAACTGGTGGACAAAAAATGCCCCATCACTTTAAAAAAAAATACAAAAAAGCATCCATTAATTATAATATAGGCAAGATTTGCCACCTCTACATGCTAAGTGAAAGGTGGAAAAAACTTCCACTCGTGATCTCCAGAACACACAAACATTTTCACTCGTGAGATGCATAAATAAAAGGAGATAGTGGTGAGTGTGTAATTTTTGTGGGTTCCACTATTATTTTAATATTTTTTTATTAAGTTGTGAGTGGGTATGAAATATTTTTTTTGAAAGGCAATATATTTCAACCAAACTAAAAAAACATATACAAACAAAGGCATCCACCATCTTAATCAAGATGCTTAAGGATAAAGGACCCGGAAAAAAAACCAAACCATGCAAAATAACAACTTTGACTAGGTACAAGAGCCTAAATTCAAGCAGTACACTATTAGGAAACAATTGACAAAAGAAACAAAACATATAAATGCCAAAAGCCTTGAATGAAGACTAAGTAAACGACACATATGATGACCCTCAAATTAGTGAGGTATATTTTGTAAAGGTAATTTTATATGAGAAATGATTGAGATGACTAATTATGTGACTAATTTTATGCCTAATCTATTAATTTTGTGACACGTGTATTTCACTTACTCTCACTCCTCTTATTTACCATTGATCTAGCCATGTGTTTAAAGATCTTTCTTAGACGTAAAAATTAGGTACATGAATTAGTCATGCCAATCACTACTCATTCCATATATGATATATCCCCAACTAAAACCTTATGATGGCATATTTATATGGGAATTGATTTGCACATTCATTTTTTATTGGGACACTCTTTTTTGTGCATTACATGCTTGTACATTGTGCTTTAACTGATTGTACAGTAAGTGTCCCAATCAAAAATTTGAGTGTGCAAATCACTAGCCTATTTATATTCAACCAAAACTCATAATGACATATATACCCAATACAAAAAATAATTTGTCATATTCACTAATTTCTTCATAAAACTAGTTAAAATATAATTTATGTTATTATATTTCCATTATACCCTTAGGGGTGAGATCCCCAAAGAACATACAGTAAACAAATAATAAAACAACAAATCATGGCCCTTCATTTAATCTTCATCCAATGGCTTATAATAAAACTCTCAATCATATATAAACAAAAAAAACCTAGCTACCCTCATTTATTTTTTCATTTTCTCTCTCCTCAAAACACATACTCAACCATAACAAACTATCCCACCCTCGCCGGAAAAGTAACAGATCGTCAGAAAACATATACAACCACCGCCGGTCATCATCATCATCTAAATCGCCAGAAATCACCGTAAACACCGTCGATCGTCATCTATCACGGTAAATCATCGTAAAACCCATCGGAAAAAAAATACAAAAATCACCGGAAAAACGTGACAACCATCGCTGTCAAAATTACATCACAAAAATCACTGGAAACACCACAAATATCACAAATCAGTCACGTAAATCACAAATACATCACAAAAATCATAAATTCACTGTTAAAAATAGATGATAATCAGTTACATGATGTTATGGAAGTGGTTAAAAATAAGGTTTTCAAGATCGGGATCTACCCAGGATCGTTTTCATCTTTCCAAGATCAAGATCGTAAAGTCAGATCGGGATCATAAGATCATACTATATATTCATTGTCTTAATAGTCTTTATAATATTATACAAATCTACAAATTATTATATATTATAAACACAAAATTATATGAATGTTTCATAGAAATATTGTCCTAAACTATGATTATGAAATGTTTAAGAAGATTAACATGTTTTTTTTAATTCTACGGAACACTACCCATAAATTTGTAGTTCTTTAGTTTCTGGTTCGATAAAAGTAAGATCAGATCAGAGTAGATTTAAGATCCTATGGTCAAGATCGGGATCCTATAAGATCTTAAGCATACAAAGATCCTATGTAGGATCCGAATCATTTTTGCTTTGCAGTATCGTAAAATCGTAAGATCCTAAGATCAAGATCGAGATCTTAACAACCATGGTTAAAAACATTGATCTTAACAAACAGGTTTTTGAAAACGATAATGAGCTTGAATCAGATACAGAAGATGTTTTACTAGAAGTTGCTGATCCATATGCTGTTATAGAAGAAGTTACATGTAAAATCACATGTAATTCTGCTCTGAAAGTGGTTTTGTTATGAATCTCATGTGATTATGTTTTGGTATTGTTTTGTGTTGAAAAAAATCAAAATCAATGTGATTCCATTATACAACAGGATTGTACTGTTTGTTGTAAGAAAAATAGAATATTGTAGATTGTGAACCAAACCAGAATTGGTTTTCATTTAAGAATCACACGAGATTCATGCAAATCACATAAGATTCTTTTTGAATCCCATGTGATTCTTGTTTAAGAAGGAATGAATCACATTATAGATTAAAACAATATCCAAAACATTTATGATTCATATGTGAGTAGTTGTTATATTATCATGAATCTCATGTGATTTTGTTTTTTGATTTATAGTTTCTCTTATCTTTACAAACACCAAGAGCAACTTTATACGAGCATAATGAAACACCTGGTGGATCAATATATTAGGAGCCTCATGTACAAGGAATTCATATACCAGTTGAGGGGACCTACTTTGATACATTAGATGAAGCTATAGATAATGCAATATACAATAATACCTAAAAATGGGAGGTTATGAAAGTAAAAATCTGGACAAGGTTAACAAAATCAGAAGTGGTAAAACACAAGTACATCATGTGTAACAAAGAAGGTGTTCCAAAAGTTATTAATATCGACACTCTTGATCATGAACATAGTGACAAAAAAAGAAACACGACTCATCATATAACTGGTTGCAAAGCTCGTATCAAGTTAGTTTTGGATATTGTTTCTGGAAAATACAAGTTAGTTCAATTTTACCCAAAACACAACCATATGCTTATCCCAAAAGAGTACAAACACTTTACAAAGAAACAAAGAAAGATGACTCAAGCTGAAAAATGTTTGTTGTCAAAGCTGCAACAAATAAAATTGGTGCAACACTAGCTTACAACTTATTAAATAGTATGAAAGGCGGGTATGAATATGTTAATGGGACGAATGATGATTTTAAGAATCATTAGAGGAACGTTAACGTCTTCATAGGTGAAATTGATGCACAAATGCTTATAAATAAAATGGAAAACAGAAAAATGTATGTGCCGAACTTACATTTCAGTATAAGGTAGAAAATAGTAAGTTGGTTGCAATGTTTTGGGCTGATGAAGTTGCCAATGCAAACTATATGGAGTTTGGAGACATAGTATCTTTTGATGCAACCTTCAACAGCAATAAGTAAGGATTCACTGTGATTCTATATAGTTAGTCTTCTTATAGAAAAAATCACATGAGATTTTGTGAAGAATCACATGTGATTCAACTTAAATCACATGTGATTCCATTTCAATCACATGTGATTCTCCTGTACTCATAAGAAAGTGATTCATTGTGATTTTATTTATTTTATTATTGAATTTTGAACAAAATAACAAAATGGTTTTTATATAGGTACAACATGAAGTTTGTTCCATTCATTGGCGCCGATAATCACATAAAGTGCGTCACGCTTGGTTCGGGAATGATTTTACATGAAGATACATAATCATACACGTGGCTGCTAAAGGCATTCATGACTGTTTTCTTAAAAGAACCAACCATGATTGTAACAGATCAAGATGGAGCCATGAAGAGAGCTATCGAAGCCGTTTTTACTAAAGCCAAACACAGACTTTGCATGTGGCATATTACATAAAAAATTCCATCAAAGGTATTTTTATTCACATAACTATTTTACATGAATCACATGTTATTGAATTTTGAATCACTTGTGATTCATCTGAGTATCTCTTGTGATCATTTTAGAACTAAACTAATTCCTCTTTTTTTCGGAAAAAGATTTGTAAGGAAATTTACGATGAAAACAGATTTTCAAAGGAACTATTCACTATGATCGTTTGGAATATGTTCATAGAACCATTGAAGTTTGAAGAGAAATGGGCAAAATTGATTGAAGATTTTGGTTTGCAAAATCACAAATGGATGACAAAAATGTTTAATCTTCGAGAAATTTAGATTCTAGCTTATTTTATTGACTCTCCATTGTTTGGATATATGAGTACCACTTCAAGGTCTGAAAGTGAAAACTCGTTCTTCAAAAGTTTCACAAGCCCAGGGTCAACGCTTGTTAATTTCATGATGTCATATGAATCAGCAATGGAAAGGCAAAGGTATAGGCAAGAGGCATTTGACTTCAAAACAATTAATGCAGCTCCAAAGTGTGAAACAAAGTTGGCAATTGAACATCATGCAGTATGAGTATATACTATGACGATATTTTTGCTTGTTCAAAAGGATATAATCGAAGGTTGCTGGTCTTGTACGATACAAGATTTAAAAATAAATGAAGGTTGTGAGACTGTCATCGTTAGAGACAAGAAACCAAATGATAATACAACACTTAATACCAGAAATGGAAAAGAACAAGAGAAAGAAACTAAAATAGTGGCTCAAACAGTCACTACAAAAAAGGGAGCTTTTAGGACCCTTTTGTAGGACACCATTTTAAACAGCGTCCTAACAAACAACTTATAAGACTAATTAAATTTTAAGTCCCATTAACTTGTTTCTAATAGGACACTTAATTACGCGGATCCTAATAGACTAATTTATAAGACACCTTTTTAGTATGGTCTTATTTGATGAAACATAATAGGACACTTGATATAAAGGTCCTATTATATTGAGTTTTATAGGACACCTATTTGTCGTAGTTTTATTAAAACAAAACTTTATATGACACTTAATATGTGGGTCCTATTATATTATATCTTAGAGGATGCTTATTCTTTTGGAGTTTTATTAAGACTAAACGTAATAGGATACTTGATACAAAAGTTCTAAACCATAATTTTGACGTGTGACTTGGTTGATGGTTCTTTATCTAGCATAGAAAAAACTTATTTCACGATCCAAATAAATTAAGTTTTAAAGGATGCTTACTTGTACTTGATGTATTATGATATACGAAACCGACAAAACATCAATGGCTTCCGCCACCGTGTAACCTTGATGATGTGTCATTTTATACACTTTTTTGAAGTCATTTAACCCCCTAAATCATACTTATATCTCTAAAATACATGCTTAATTGTTTCTTTTTGTGTTTTTAGCACTTGGATGACATTTGAAGGAAATACACGTGACTTGGACTCAATTTGGGAAGAAACAGGACAAAATTACAACTTTACACGAAGAGGCTCAAAAATGCATACAAACTGTGGAGACGGCGTCAGGATTCCTTGCGACACCGTCAGGATATGCAAGCTATGACGTCATAATTTTGGTGGTTGCGTCAAAACATACCGACTTAAAGAAGCCCTAGAAGATTTATATGAGGGACGGCGTCACAATTATTAAAGCTGACCCTATATGGTTGCTTTTCCTATATATACAAACTCCGAATTAGGGTTTTAAGGGTTGAACAAAGTAGGGTTCGTTAGGTTTATTAAAGTGACGATATGTCATTGTTTTTTTTTTTATTTAGTTAGTAAAGTTGTTTTTAGGGTTCTCAAAACCCAGTTTATGTCCTTCAATCCATGTTTACTTAGTGAAAAGGGGGCCTTTTTTTTCTTTTCTCCTTTATCTTTCACGATGTGTTGTTGTTTGATTAATTATTGTTTTTCGTTTCTCTTTAACATGTGAGGCTAGATCTATTAGTGTTTACTTAGGATTACATGAAACTTAGTTTGTAGATCCTTTTAATATTGCTTCTTGTTAATGGATGTGCGCATTGATAATTATATAATGTAGTTTGATAGTTGAGAGACCATTTACGTTGTTTTTGTGTTTGGTGCCCAGGTACAAGTAAAGGGAGAGTGGGTATAGCTTCTTCGTGCCTCCCATCTCTACATATTTATGTCTTAGGGTTGAAGGTTTTTCAAAATTTTGGTAATCATAATAGATTATCTACTATTGATAGTAGTTATGAGTGTAATAATTAGGGCCGGCAATCGAGTTGTGTTTGGGGTTACTTTTTTGGGTTCGCGGGTTGACGAGTTATTATAACATCTATCCAAACACGACCTATCTATTAATCGTGTCAAGAAAGTTATAGAAACATCACATATTAACGTTGGGACATGTATGAGACCGATGTGAGGACGAAACAAAAATGAAGTACAATTTTTTAGTTAGGCAAAGTCGATTTTTTTTCAAATTTTCTGTTACTTGTGCAAGGCAAGAAGATGAAGTACCTTTAGTTCGGATCGAACATCAAGCCATTTTGAGAGATTGACACTTTATAAGTATGGGGTGCAAACATGCTTTTATTAAGCAACTTGAGCTCGAGCTTGAACTTGGCTCGATCGAGTCAAGCTTTTATCAAGCTCAACCTCGAGCCCGAGCCGGAGCCTGAGCCCAAGCCCAATAAACCAGCTCAGAACACATAACGATCTGAGCACGAGCTTTTAATAGCTCGAGCTCGAGTTTTATCGAGCTTTTAGAGCCTTCAAGAACATATATATTTTTATTATATATGCAACCTTAAGGATAACGTGAATATTGTTATAATATTAAAATATTTTTAGAAGAACAATTTAACCCATATTTCTCCTGGATGTTTTGTATAAGTTATTTGCTCTTGTGTTCATTGCGTATTTTCTTGAATTTATTGATGAATTTGGCTATCGAAAACAACGTTTATATATAAATTCAAGCTTTTCGAGTCGAACTCGAGCTTTATCGAAGCCTGAGCTCAGCCTGGATGATTTATAGTCATCAATAGCTATCAGCCAAGCTCAACTTAGCTTATATTTTTTGACGACAAAACTCCTTGCTTGCTTGACTCGATTACACACTATTAATATTTATAAGTGTTTTTATATAAATTATACGAAATTTTATTTTATTATTGTAATAATAACACTTTTATCAATTCTCAATTTGCTTTTTATAATTAAAAAAGTAGTATTATGTAAATACATATCCTTTTAACTTTTCATTTCCCTCCTTTTAGGTTTTTCCCAAACTTCCCGCCCACTAATCCTTTAAAATAGGCCAACCTTTTTCTTTTATTTTTTGCTCACTATTCAAACCACAACCGCTTCAATGTTTAACATTTTGGTTTCTTGTAACCGCTTCTTATTCTCATAAATATTTATCTAGCCTTGTCGAATCTGGCATCAATTGTTTGGCAAATTTTAGCACCACTAAATTTCGATTGGTGATGACCTTAATTTACAGAACTTAAGGTAAGGTTTTACATGAAATTTGTGGGTTGCATTTCAGAAGTATTTAAAACTTTGTGCTTTTGATTTTTTTATGTCTTTGTATATATGTGGTCTAAATTTCAATACATACGCTTATAAATCATTAAATATTATTTCAAGGACTCATTTGATTTGGGCCTGATACAACTCATGCTCTCCATTTGTGTTTTTTTTATAAGTTCAATACATTTTGTTTTTGAGATAAAGAACAATCATACTTAACGAATTGATAGATCTGCTATGGTAGTTTGATAACATTTTGTTGACTACTTGATTGCCATACTTGTTGCCTAACACTCTAGGGTATCAATATCTAGCTTTTAAAAGTTTATATTATATTATATATATATATATATATAAGGGACTTTCTTTTCAGAACCATTCTTAGTGACTGAGGAACTGACTGAAAACCACCAAAAAACATACATGCACGCCTTTTAAAAAATAAAAAATACTTGAAAAATCATCAATAATCGTAAGAATCCACCTATGTTATTCAGTATCATCATGAACTATTCCTCTTCTTTCACAAAAAAACATGCACACGGTCGCAATATTGTTGTTGCACGCTTATAGACTACATGCACACCTTCAAAGAAAAATTTTGTATTTCTAATTTCTTATCAAATTCTTTAGAACAAATATTTTTTTTAAAACATATATGCTGTTTTTTAGAACATATGTGCAAAAATATAATTATTGAAGGCGTGCATGTATGTTTTTGAGGTTCTGTTAGTTCTTCGCATCTAATAATGGTTCTGAAAGAAAGTCCTCATATATATATATATATATATATATATATATATATATATATATATATATATATATTTATATATATATATCATATATATTATATATATCATAATATATATATATACCCACACATATGTCTATTTATTTGCAGGATTTCTCGTTAATATATTGTGCAAACTTGAAGGATAGACTTCATGCTTTTTGTGACCATATGACAAGTTTATGACTTGCATAAGTAATGTACTAATCTTGCCATGTTCTGCCTGTGATATTTTACTCTCTTCAACTTGTGGATATTATATGATTAAAGATTTGTTAAGATGAAACTTATGCTTAGATGTGTTTGGTTTAATTGTAGGTGTACCTCGGGATGATAAATGATGACACAATAAACTCTCATTTTAGTTTTCTTTTCTTACTTTTGGAATAGTTAGCAAATGTTGTAAGACTTTAGCTTGGATGATAACCTTACGAGGTTACAAACTTTTGTATGTAAATGATTTAATGGAATGAGAATTGATTTTTTTCTCTTTTTTCGTCATCTGATACATGTGAAAATCGATGTTCTAGCTCTCTTAAGATGTATCTAATGCAAAGACATGTGAAAATCAATGCTTGAAGACTTTACATATAATGACACTTGTAGTTTGTATCATGAAACAACAAAAATTTGGTACTTAGAAGTTTGATGATCGTACCATTTTATCCAATAAATTACTTTTTAGGACGCCAATATGCATCTCAAGATGTAACACTAGTTAGCCATATATATATGGGTTTTTCTAACATGTGCCCCAGGGGCATGTGTTAAGGTGGGGACACGGGCTGTGTGTCACAGCCTGATTGGCCAGTATTTATTGTTATTAATCATTATCAGGCCCCACAAATAACTGCTGGCCAATCAGGCTGTGACACACAGCCTGATGTCCCCACCTTAACATGTGCCCCTGACGCACATGTTAGAAAAACCCTATATATATCAGGACCTAATAAAGTATCATGTTATGTGGTCTATTAGGACGCTTTTTGCGTTAGCTTATAGGACCGAGAAAATGGTTCCATAATATTAGTGCTTATAAGGATGCCCAAAATGTGTCATAATCATTCTATTGAAACCCCCTTTATACAGGACACATTTATTTTGGTCCTATAAACATAAAAGTCCTATAAACTAACATAATAGGACACTAACGGGTGTCCTATAAAGTCGGTTTTCTTGTAGTGAGTGATAGACTATAAGGTAAGTCTTTATTTGTTTGAAATAACATTTCAAATGAATCACATGTGATTTTATTACAATAACATGTGATTCCTCTAAAAATCTCATGTGATTCCTCTAAAATCACATGTGATTTTTGAGATAAATCACATGAATCACATGCTTAGTTTCTAATCTCATGTGATCCTAATAAAAATTATTATTTCTTGTCTTTGTCAAAAAGGTACCGCGAATTATAAAAGATGGGTCGGTGGTATGTTCTTGTAGACATTTTCTGTGATATGGTTTTCTATGCCGATACATATTCTATGTGTTAAAGAATCGTGATATTGATGTTTTCCAATGAATCTGTTTTGAGGTGCGGACAAGGGACATAATTCCACCTGAACCTTAGAAGACAAAGTAAACCTATATGGATACAAATGTAACAATTGAAAGACTTACAAATGAGGCAAATGTTTTGGTAAACGATTGTTTATTCTTGTTGAGCAAAGATGAAGAGAAGATGAGCGCTTTTGTAGAAAAGTTAAAATTACTAAAGGATGAAGTTAAGGCTGATGTGCCGAATCCTCCTTCAAGAAATACAGGAGATGTGATTGGTGGTATTTTTTCAATATCAAAACACAATCAAATTGATGTACAAAATCCAACAAAGGCTGTAAACATAGGAGAACATTTGAAAAGAGAAGAACGTTTAAAGAGTGAAAGAGAAAAAGCACTTAAAGTTAGAGCGAAAGCAATGAAGGTTAGTGGATAATGTAACGAGAAGACAAACGAGCATACCAAAACAACTTGTCCAAAAAATCCAAAGGCAAGGAAAAAGAGGAAGGTGACACCAATTATTGATGTTTGAATACTTTTTAGTTTCTGAATTCTCTGTTTACTTCAATATAATGATAATATATATTTTGTTAGTTTGGTATTTGTTAGTTACTTGATCAAATGTTGTGTATTAAATTGAAATAACATGTAATCAACGGAATCCACATGTGTATTTCTCGTAATTTTAACAGAGTAAATCACATGTGATTTAAACAGATCCAAAACTTAAAAACTTGTGATCAGCAAATCAATTGTGTAACTTTATCAATCTTGTGATTTCTTTAATATCTCTTACAATACTTAAAAAACAAACTTAAAAAGGAAACAATTCCAGAAAAAAAAACTAAATGACATTTTATTCCATTAGTTAATGGGTCCACCATAATCAGAGCTACATAAGTTCTTGTTTAAGCATCAAACACAAAGAAACTGAATACAAAATTGAATGTTTAACCATCAACAAAAGAAACTGAACTACCGAAACTGAATAACACAACAAAAGATATTTGGCTTCACAAAAGATATTCTTCTACCATGGATAGTTTAGATGCGTTCACGTTCCTCCCTCTTCTTCACTGCTTCAACGATTATCGACATCCTTTGATAAGGATCAACTTTATCAAACTCAGTGGCTAAATCCAGCAGCTTCTTTGCATGCACATTTACCTCGTGTAGCAATATCTTCGTGGAAAACTTAAATCTCAGTCACCTTAGCATATCAGACTGTAACTTCGACTCGACAAGAAGCCACAATCCCAATTTGCAGCAGTTCCACCATTATAAGATTCCATATGAAGCATAGTGAAAATTCCGCAATCATGAAAATTCCCCTTAGTACTCCACTTCAACTTTGGGATTTTATGCTTAAGTCTAGCTACCTATTCGCATCACATGACAACATTTTGATGCACAAACGAAAACAGTAATCTACAAATAAGATCATTTCATGCCAAAACACAGTTTTAACTCAAAAAAAGACAAACGTCACTACAACAAAAGCCCCTTTCCCCAGCGCGTTTTTCCCCAGCGACATATGTTGCTGGGGAAAAGTAGCTAAACGACAAAAATACTTTGACGTGGCATTTTTTCTTGTTGAATCTTTAGTCAAACGTTATCGAAACGTTTCCCCAGCGACATGTCGCTAGGGAAGATTTTCATGAAATTTGATAAAAAAATTTCAGCGAAAAAATCTAAGCGGGACAAATTATCCGCCAGTCTTTTCCCCAGTTGACATGTGTGGGAGATTTCTTTTGTCATTGTTTTAGCTGGCTGTAATTAGGTCATTAATTGTTGTAGGTTGAATGTAAACTTTCCCAGCGAACATGTCGCTGGGGAAACTTAACAGGCTTATTTATTAGGCTGGCCCATTTATAAGTTAACATATTTTTGGGTTTGGGCTTAGTTTCCCCAGCGACATGTCGCTGGGGATGTTCGTTTGACTTTTAAACAAACTACGTTTTTAGGCTATTTTCGGTCCAATATTCCACATACTAACTAAATTTACTTCAAAGTTAACTGAATTTTACTCCTAGCTACCACTATATGTAATCATAATACACGGAATGACCAAATCGATTAACGTTTATTATTAAAACATCAAATTACATTAGAAATCGATAAACACTCAAACATTAAAGCATAACTCATACATTCCAAATGCTGGCTAGTGAAGTGAGAGTGAGAGTTGAAATGAGTTGAGGTGTGATAAGGTTAACCCTAGCTCATACATTGAACCTCTAATGTGTAACCCTAGCTCATACGTTGAACCTATAATGTTGAACCCTAACTCATACATTGAACCTATAATGTTGAACCCTTAATCTACATTTGAACCTACCAATGTTGAAACCGTAACTCGTACGGTGAATCCAATTATGTTAAACCTAACTCATAAGTTGAAACTATAATGTTGACTAGTTCATACAAAGAACTATAATGTTGAACCCTAACTGTACTTGAACCTATAATGTTGAACCCTAACTCATTACATTGAAACCTCTACTGTGTACATCTAACCTTATTAGTGAACCTCTAATGTGTGACCCTAGCTCATACATTGAAAAATAAAAAAACAAAAAACTCTAATGTGTAACCCTCTTCCTTATACGTTGAAACCTCTCATGTGAAACCATAGATTATACATTGAAACCTCTAATGTGATAACCCTAACTCATTCATTGAACTTAATGTTTAACCTAACTCATACATTCAACCAATAAGTGAACCTATATCTTGATTGGGTAGAAAAGGTGGACCCATATGGGTTTAGTTCACGTTGAGTAGTGTTCATAACTAGTTATGTTGTGTGTGTTTGGGGTGAACTTTGCGTGTGGAGAGATGATTATGGACCAGGAGATGAAACGGGTTGTATGTATAATAATGGTGGCTAGTGAAGTGAGAGTGAGAGTTGAAATGAGTTGAGGTGTGATAAGGTTAAAAGATGTAATGATGAGTTGCATTAATGTGTAACCCTAGCTCATAAATTGAACCTCTAATGTGTAACCCTAACTCATACATTGAACCTCTAATGTGTAACCCTAGCTCATACATTGAACCTCTAATGTGTAACCCTACCTTATACGTTGAACCTCTAATGTGTAACCCATTCTATACATTGAACCTCTAATGTGTAACCCTAGCTCATACATTGAACCTCTAATGTGTAACCCTAGCTCATACATTGAACCTCTAATGTGTAACCCTACCTTATACGTTGAACCTCTAATGTGTAACCCTAACTCATACATTGAACCTCTAATGTGTAACCCTAACTCATACATTGAACCTCTAATGTGTAACCCTACCTTATACGTTGAACCTCTAATGTGTAACCCTACCTTATACGTTGAACCTCTAATGTGTAACCCTAGCTCATACATTGAACCTCTAATGTGTAACCCTAACTCATACATTGAACCTCTAATGTGTAACCCTAACTCATACATTGAACCTCTAATGTGTAACCCTACCTTATACGTTGAACCTCTAATGTGTAACCCTAACTCATACATTGAACCTCTAATGTGTAACCCTAACTCATACATTGAACCTCTAATGTGTAACCCTACCTTATACGTTGAACCTCTAATGTGTAACCTAGCTTTTCATTGGAACTCCTCTAATGTGTAACCCTACCTTATACGTTGAACCTCTAATGTGTAACCCTAGCTCATACATTGAACCTCTAATGTGTAACCCTAACTCATACATTGAACCTCTAATGTGTAACCCTAACTCATACATTGAACCTCTAATGTGTAACCCTACCTTATACGTTGAACCTCTAATGTGTAACCCTAGCTCATACATTGAACCTCTAATGTGTAACCCTACCTTATACGTTGAACCTCTAATGTGTAACCCTAGCTCATACATTGAACCTCTAATGTGTAACCCTAACTCATACATTGAACCTCTAATGTGTAACCCTAGCTCATAAATTGAACCTCTAATGTGTAACCCTAACTCATACATTGAACCTATAATGTTGAACCTATAATCTTGATGGGTAGAAAGGTGGAGCATATGGGTTTAGTTCACGTTGAGTAGTGTTCATAACTAGTTATGTGTGTGTGTTTTGGGGTGAAACTTTGCGTGTGAGAGAGATGATATGACCAGGAGATGAAACGGGTTGTATGTTTTAATAATGGTGGATAGTTAAAGTGAGAGTGAGAGTTGAAATGAGTGAGTGTGATAAGGTTAAAAAGAGTTATGATAAGGTTAAAAGATTAATTTATAAATATAACTTATTAGTATTTATATTTATAAATGTATACAATTTAACAAAATTTTTAATAAGAAAAAACTTTCCCTAGGGACATGTCGCTGGGGAAAGTTTTTTCTTATTAAAAAAATTTTGTAAAATTGTATCATTATAAATATAAATACTATTAAGTTAATTTTAAAATTAATCTTTTACCTTATCATTACATTTTTAACTTATCACACCTCAACTCATTTCAATCTCTCACTCTCACTTTACTAAGCTCACCATTATTATACATACAACCCCCCCGTTTCTCTCTGGTCATATCTCTCTCACACGTAAAGTTTCACCCCAAAACACACACACATAACTAGGTTATGAGCATACTCAAGTGAACTAACCCATTATGCACCACTTTCTACCCATCAAGATTATAGGTCAAATATAGGGTTCAATGTATCTTTATGACGTAGGGTTTCACATTAGCGGTTCAATTTAATGAGCTTAGGGTTACATATTAGAGGTTCAATGTTATGGAGTTAGGGTTAACATGAGGAGGTTCAATGTTATGAGCTAGGGATACACATTAGAGGATCAAATATAAGGTAGGGTTACACATTAAAGGTTAAGTATGAGTAGGGTTTCACATTAGAGGTTTTAACATATAGGTAGGGTTACACATTAGAGGTTAATAATTGTATGAGTTAGGGTTACACATCTAGGAGGTTCACTGTTATGAGTTAGGGTTACACATTAGAGGTTCAATGTATGAGCTAGGGTTACACATTAGAGGTTAACGTTATAGTAGGGTTACACATTTAGAGGTTTCAATGTATGAGCTTAGGGTCTTAACTCCATTAGAGGTTTCAACGTAGAAGGTAGGGTTACACTATTAGAGTATCAATGTATACGAGATAGGTTTACACATTAGAGGTTCAAAGTATGATTTAGGGTTACCATTAGAGGTTCAACGTTTATAAGGTAGTGGTTACACATTAGAGGTTCAATGTATGAGTTAGGGTTACACATTAGAGGTTCAATGTATGAGTTAGGGTTACACATTAGAGGTTCAATGTATGAGCTAGGGTTACACATTAGAGGTTCAACGTATAAGGTAGGGTTACACATTAGAGGTTCAATGTATGAGCTAGGGTTACACATTAGAGGTTCAACGTATAAGGTAGGGTTACACATTAGAGGTTCAATGTATGAGTTAGGGTTACACATTAGAGGTTCAATGTATGAGTTAGGGTTACACATTAGAGGTTCAACGTATAAGGTAGGGTTACACATTAGAGGTTCAATGTATGAGCTAGGGTTACACATTAGAGGTTCAATGTATGAGCTAGGGTTACACATTAGAGGTTCAATGTATGAGTTAGGGTTACACATTAGAGGTTCAACGTATAAGGTAGGGTTACACATTAGAGGTTCAATGTATGAGCTAGGGTTACACATTAGAGGTTCAATGTATGAGTACAACCCAATCGCCACACCCTTGTTTTATTCATTATTTTTTTTAGGGTTACACATTAGTGGTTCAATGTATGATGCTAAGGTTAAACCATTAATGAAATCATCATTACATCTTTTTACCTTATCACACCTCAACTCATTTCAACTTCACTCTTACTTTCCCTAGCCACCATTATTATACATACAAACCCGTTGCATCTCTGGTATATCATCTCTCTCACACGCAAAGTTTCACCCAATACTCACTCACATAACTAGTTATGAAAACTCTATCAACGTGAACCTAAACCTTATGGTACTCTTTTCTACCCATCAAGATTATAGGTTCAACATTTATTGTTTAATGTATGAGTTTAGGGTTACAATATTAGAGGTTCAATGTATGAGTTAGGGTTAATCATTAGAGGTTCAATGTATAAGCAGGGTTACACTTAGTGGTTCAAGTATAGGTAGGGGTTACACAGTCAGGGTTTCAATGTATGAGCGAGGGTTAAACACTTAGAGGTCAACGTTATAAGGTAGGGTTACACATTAGAGGTTCAATGTATGAGTTAGGGTTCAACATTATAGGTTCAATGTATGAGTTAGGGTTCAACATTATAGGTTCTTTGTATGAGCTAGGGTTCAACATTATAGGTTCAACGTATGAGTTTTAGGGTTTTAACATAATAGGTTTCACAGTACGAGTTTCGGTTCAACATTGTAGGTTTCAATGTATGAGGTAGGATTCAAACATTATAGGGTTCAATGTATGAGGTAGGGTTCAACATATAGTGTTCAACGTATGAGTGGTGTTACACATTAGAGGTTTCAGTATGAGTTGGGTTAACTTATCACACCTCAAACTCATTTCAATCTCACTCTCTTCATTGCCAGGGCATTTGGAATGTATGTGTTAGCTTTAATGTTTGAGTGTTTATCGATTTCTAATGTAATTTGATGTTTTAATAATAAACGTTAATCGATTTGGTCATTCCGTGTATTATGATTACATATAGTGGTAGCTAGGAGTAAAATTCAGTTAACTTTGAAGTAAATTTAGTTAGTATGTGGAATATTGGACCGAAAATAGCCTAAAAAACGTAGTTTGTTTAAAAGTCAAACGAACATCCCCAGCGACATGTCGCTGGGGAAACTAAGCCCAAACCCGAAAATATGTTAACTTATAAAATGGGCCAGCTAATAAATAAGCCTGTTAGGTTTCCCCTGGACATGTGCTGGGGAAAGTTGTACAGTTCAAAAGCCTACACAATTATGGACTAAATTACAGCACTAAACAATGACAAAAGTATCCCCGCGACATGTCACTGGGGAACAAGATGCGGGATAATTTCACCGCTTAGATTTTCGCATGAAATTTTTTTATCAAAATTTCATGATAAATCTTCCCAGCGGACATTCGCTTGGGAGGAGGGGGAGGGGGGAGGAAACGTTTGATAAGTTGACTAAAGATTCAACAAGGGAAAACAATGCACGTTCAAAGTATTTTTGTCGTTTTTAGCTACTTTTCCCCAGCAACATATGTCGCTGGGGAAAAACGCGCTGGGGAGAAAAGGGGTTTTGTTGTAGATGACGTTTGGTCTTTTTTTGAGTTACACTGTTGTTTTGGCTATAAAGTGATCTTATTTGTAGATTTCTGTTTTCGTTTATTGTGCATCTCAAAATGTTGTCATGGTGATGGAATAGGTAGGTGGACTTAAGCATAAAAATCCCAAAGTTGAAGTGGAGTACTAAGGGGAATTTTTATGATTTGCGGGAAATTTTCAATATGTTCAAATGGAATCTTATCATGGTGGAAACTGCTTGTGCAAATTGGGATTGTGGCTTCTTGATCGAGTGAAGGTTTACAGTCTGTATGCTCTAATGGGTGGACGGAGATTTAAGTTTTCCACGAAGATATTGCTACACGAGGTAAATGTGCATGCAAAGAAGCTGCTGGATTTAGCCACTGAGTTTGATAAAGTTGATCCTTATCAAAGGATGTCGATAATCGTTGAAGCAGTGAAGAAGACGGAGGAACGTGACGAATCTAAAACTATCCATGGGTAGAAGAAAATACCCCCCTAGAGAAAAGAAGAATAGCAGGAAAAGAAGACATATAGATGAATTACAACTAGCAGATCATCTTAGTCAGAGAGAAAGAAACAGAAAAAGAGAAATGAGTCGAAGATCCGTAAGAAGAATAAGAAGAAAGGTAGAAGAAAGAAGAATTCTAGAACATAAGAGAAGATAGAAGAAGTTTAGAAAAGATAGGAGAAAAGAGAACAGAGAAATTAGAAGAAGAAAGACAGAGAAGCAGAAGATCTAAAGAGAGAAGTAGAACCCCAAATCACGAAGCCTCTAAAGTAATTAGCCATAGATGAAGAGAAAAGACTATCTTTGTTGAAGCACATATTTTTGTTGTGTGTTATTCAGTTTTTCGGTTTGTTCAGTTTCTTTTTGTTGAAGTTAAAACATTTCAATTTTGGTAGTTCAGTTTCTTTTGTTGATGCTTAAACAAGAACTTATGTAGTCTGATTATGGTAGAACAGTTTAACTAATGGAAATAGTAATGTCAGTTTAGTTTTTTTTTCTGGAATGTATCTTTTTATGTTGTTTTTTAAGTATTGTAAGAGATATTGAAAAAATCACAAGTGATTGATAAAGTATCACAAGTGATTTGGATTGAATCACAAGTTTTAAGGTTTTGGGATCTGTTAAATCACATGTGATTTACTCTGTTAAATTACGAGAATCACATGTGATTCCGTTGATTACATGTGTAATTTCAATTTTAATACACAACATTTGATCAAGTAACTAACAAATACCAAACTAACAAATATTATTATTATCATTATATTAAAGTAAACAGAGAATTCAGAAACTAAAAAGTATTCAAACATCAATAGTTGGTGTCACCATCCTCTTTTTCCTTGCCTTTGGATTTTTTGGACAAGTTTTTTGGTATGCTCGTTTGTCTTCTCGTTACAGTATCCACAAACCTTCATTGCTTTCGCTCTAACTTTAAGTGCTTTTTCTCTTTCACTCTTTAAACGTTCTTCTCTTTTCAAATGTTCTCCTATGTTTACAAGACTTTGTTGGATTTATGTACATCACTTTGATTGTGTTTTCGATATTGAACAAAATACCACCTTATCAATCGCCTGTATTTCTTGAACGGGAGGAATTCGGGCACATAGCCTTACTCTATCCTTCTGTATTTTAACTTATTCTTACAAAAAGCGCCCATCTTCTCTTCATCTTTGCTCAACAAGAATAAACAATCGTCTACCAAACATTTGCCTCATTTGTAAGTCTTTCAATTGTTACATTTTATCCCATATATGTTTCTTTGTCTTCTAAGGTCAGGTGGTATTATGTCCCTTGTCCAGCACCTCAAAACATATTGCTTTGGAATAACATCAATATCACGATTCTTTAACACATAGAATATGTTCGGCATAGAAAACCATATCGCAGAGAAGAAAATGTCTTACAAGAACATACCCACGGGAACCATCATTTTATAACTTCGTTAGTTACCTTTTTTGACAAAGACAAGAATTAATAATTTTTATAGGATCACAGAGATTAGAAACTAAAGCCAGTGATTACCATGTGATTTATTCAAAAATCACATCTGTGATCTTTAGAGGAATCACATGAGATTTTTAGAGGAATCACATGTTATTGTAATAAAATCACATGTGATTCATTTGAAATGTTATTTCAAACAAATAAAGACTTACCTTATAGTCTATCACTCACTACAAGAAAACCGACTTTATAGGACACCCGTTAGTGTCCTATTATGTTAGTTTATAGGACTAGGCTGTGACGTGCCCACAGTGAGCCAAGGGCTCATTGTGGTTCATTGTGTGCTAGTTGGTTACGCCTAGGTATGAGTCGAGGTCGACAAGGTTAATGCCATGCAAATCACGTATGATTTATCGTTCATTCATCCCTAGTGAGCCATTGTTTACGTGCATGTTTTTAAAGTTTTCATAAGAAAATTTCTTGGTTCGTTACTAGTTCTTATGAACGACTTGTTTGTACTACTTTTCTATGCATCGATATGTATGTTGCGTCGAAGGGCTTGGCATATGCATGAATACAAGAACCACGCATGGTTTGTACCATGCGTTCCGTGTACTTGTCATGCAAAACTGAGGTTCGTTAAACAACATGGTAAATAACATATTAACGTTAAACTACGAGGACGACTTACCGAGGTCCGAGTTTACCAAACGACGAGGAATGTGATGGTGTTAAGGGTTCGAACCACTCTTGGTTACTACTACCTTTTAACCCAACGAAAATCCTAACTCCAACCGTATTGTTTACTTATTGTTTTCAAAGTTTAGTTGTGGTTAGAAGTGTTCATGCATGTCCTTATTTATACTCAAAATTCCCACTTGGTTACTGAAACTTTGCATTTTGCACATGAAATGGTATTATTTGTATATATTATTAGGAAATCTGATAATGATGGTGTTTCCTGATACTATTGATCTACATTAGTACTATTCCTGACTTACTATTCTTAACTTTTGAATATTGGATCAAATATAGAAGTCGTAGCACGTGAAATTTGAAAAGATACGAGACGTGAAATGTCATGTGAAGGTGTTGAAATGAAAGAAGAATAATAAGTGGGGTAGTTATGTAAGGCATCTTCATGATGATGTCTAGCCATTTTTTTTGAATTTGGTCGCGGGTATTTATTTGAGTGTAGATGGTTTTATGAAATGATACAAGTAAATGGCTTCGTTTCACAAATGTGAAATAAGTATGGTTTTTACCGCTACAAGTTCTATAATATCTTTTTAGACATAAAAGTGATAATAGTAATATTCACGTGCTATTAAGGCTCTCTATAACACGAAGTAATGCATGTCGTTTATAGAATAACCTTCTTTTGAGATTAGCGGAAATTTTGCAAATTTCAGAGTATAAAATCTTACTTAATGAAAAAAGAGAAATATAAATTTTACGATGTGTCACAATTATCTACAAGATTCTAAACATACCCTGACAATGTTTAAAGTGTGGGTTCGAGTGAGATTAATTATCAATTTCAACAAAAACAAGCCCAACCTTTCAACGATTTAACCATAACCAAACCCAACCTTTATTGAACTAAACCTTTGTTTGTTAACTATTTTCATAAGCCAAGTCACATATTCAACCGAATATCAAATCACATGGTAAGAACAGATTCTCAACAAACTAATAACGCTTACTAAGAAAAGAAGGTTATACTAATTAGAACTCGACAAAAAAAATTACCTTGGAATTTTGAAGACAAACTGAAACCCTAGCTTCAGTTTCAGAATCAACTTCTACACCAGAACCATTTTTGACATTCAGATTTAATAAATAAAACCAACCTATAATGATGAGAAGAACGTGAGGCCAAGGACCAATTTCAGTCTACTTTGCCCCAAACTCGAATAGCCGCCAAAAGAATTAGCATATAAAAATTATTTCTAAATTAATAAGCGGGGTTTATTTTCCCCCAAATATTGGTGATTCGCCAGAATATAACAAGTGTACAAAAAAATTCCTCCAATTGACTCTAAGTTACACTTTTTGCAATTTAAACAAAGCGTTAAATATACTACATATTTGATCATATTCGTGTAATAACGACGGATTTATTAGCTCGTAAATAACAGATATTTTGTGATATTTTGGCTAGGTGATTCGTATAACGTTTACGCATAACACGTAAAATAATAAAAAAGTAATTAAAAAAAGTTGTAACATACAAAAAATCAAGTCAAATAAATCTTTTTATAAAAAAACGTAAAAAATGAAACATTAAATCGAATAATTGAAGCATTAAACCTTTCATACAATATTGTCTTTCTAATTCTTTTCTACAAATGAAGTGTTGTATATATAGTTGAAATGATAAGTATATGTACTATGTAGGTTTTTAAGTTTTCAAAAATATCATTTTCTTATACGTAGTAGAGATGTCGAAATAGTCTATGGTGTAAAAGAGTCGTGCTCGAGCTTGGTCAAACACGAGCTCAGCTGGAAATTTTGGAAAGATTGAGCTTGGCTCATTTTGACAGACTAAAGTTAACTCTGGCTCGATTATTGATGTCAGAAATCGTGTTCTAAAATTTATAAAACTGTATCCGGCAAGATACACTAACACTCGGGCAGTGTACCCATTCGTGTATAGTATAGTCTTGATAAGATCGGGTCTTTTTCTAAAGCGAGTGAACTTATTTATTTTAAAAGCAAAAAACCATAATCTACAACCTAGCATCCACTTGATAAGCAAAAAACCAGCAACACATTAAAAAAGAGTAAATGAAACAATACGCAATCAGTAAGAAAAGATCTACAACCTAACGTCCACTTAATAAGCAAAAAATCAACAACACATTAACAAAAGTAGATAAAACAATATGTCATCAACGACATATCTAAACCAACCAAATAACACCAAAGCCACAACACACAACAACCGCATCCTATTTAAATCTACAAAATATTGTAAAACTACAACATGCAACAACGAATGGTTAACAATCAGTGATGAACACAAATCCGAACACGTTTCACCATATTTTTATCTACCTATCATGATACGTCAGCCTAAATCAATCGTCATAATCATCGTACCTACCAAGACCCCAAAAAGAATCCTAGTTTCAAACGGATAAATCAAAACCCCCCAAAAAACTAAACCAACCAAATAACAGCAAAGCCACAACATACAACAATCGAATCCTAGTTAAATCTATCAAATACTGTAAACTACAAAATGCAACAACGAACGGTTAACAATCAATGCTGAACATAAACCCTTACACCTTTAACCACATTTTTATCTACCTATCATGATACATTAGCCTAGATCAACATCCTACTCATCATCCCAATCAAGACCCCCAAAACTATCCTAGATTTAAATGAATAAATAGAAAAAACCCCCCTGAAAAGCTACAACATGCAGTAGCTTTGACTTACCAAACAACACCGACCACAAACCGTAGAATCTCAGGCGCATCATTACTACAAATACCCCTAAAAAAATAAAAACTTTAATGGCTAAACCAAAAACCCACGAATCTCAATACCATCACCAAATAATCAACCGGATACATAAGATTCATGCAACCACCGACTAACGTTTCAACAATATTGTTCGAGAACCAAGTGTGTGTGTGTCGATTTATGGGTATATGTGTCTGGTTTTGTTTACCGGTGTTAATCCCTTGTTTTCATCGTTTATATATGGAAACCTTTAATATGCAAGACGATATCGTTTAGTTTAGTAGCATTTTCAAACTATGAAAGCCATCCCCAAACGACGTCCATCGACCCTAAAACGACGCAATTTGGCCCAACCCACTCACACCCGGCCCATCCCACCCCAAAACGACGTCGTTTCTGCACCCCTAAAACGATGTCATTTGCTTCGCTATTATATATAAGGGTAATTGGTGTTTAAGTTACATGTAGTTACATTAATCCTTTCAGGTATAAATAATGAACAGTTTCTACACGACGTCCGCAATTTTTTTAAAAGGAAAACCAAATAGGGAGGCACGTTCAACCCAATCATACGATATAAAATTATAAGGTGAATTACACCGTTAGTCCAAGGCCCTAACGAATTACAGATACAATTCTCAGATTTGTGAAATTGATCCAAATATCCTCAAGGTCACGACTTTGATGCCTTTTCCATCTAAAACCCTAATGCGTTTTTAAAAATCTTAGTAAATTCAGGGGTATCCACACCGTTACTGGCATCCACCAGCAGCCACCATCTTTCGTTGTCCCTCATCACCTTCCCAACCGTTACTCCATCACCTCCACCATCACATTAGTTTCACGCGTAGAAAATTTAGGTGATATATAAAGATAAACCATTAGAATTTGATATATAAAACTCAAATGCTAAACGCTAAAGAAGAAAATCAAAACCCAATTCAAACTCGAATGGCTACTCCTATTAACTATTTTGATGAGAATCTGAGAAGAAAACATTGATGTTTTGTCGATTTCGTATATAATAATACATCAAGTACAAATAAACATCTTTTAAAACTTAATTTATTTGGATCGTGATATAAGTTTCTATGCTAGATAAGACCATCAAACAAGTCACATGTAAAACATTGTGATTTAGGACTTCCGTATCAAGTCTCCTATTACGTTTAATCATAATAATACCGCAAAAGAATAAGCGTCCTCTAAGATCTACTATAATAGGACCCACATATTAAGTGTCCTATAAAGTTTTGGTTTGATAAAACTACGACGAATATGCGTCCTATAAAACTCAATATAATAGGACCTTTATATCAAGTGTCCTATTATGTTTCATCAAATAAGACCCTACAAAAAAAGTGTCTTATAAATTACTCTATTAGGATCCGCATAATTAAGTGTCCTATTAAAAACAAGTTAAAGGGACTTAAAATTTAATTGGTCCTATAAGTTGTTTGTTGGAACGCTAAAGGGTCCTAAAAGCTCCATTTTCTTGTAGTGTTATATATACTAGTTTCCACCTACAAAGTAAGTTAATCATATGTTTCATGTTACAAAGAGAGTCATATGCGCTAATATGAGAATCAACAAAGAATAACATTTGCTAATTTATATTAACCACATGCATTCTGATAAAGCATAGTTAGGAAAATTATCCAAGTATCCATGTCTTGAGTTTACTAAATTGGTATATATGAACCTGCTATTAGAACTAATACAGTACTTATGTTTAACTATTTTGAACTAATGGAGTATACAATATGTGACAAGTAATGATCATTGATTGCTTTCACATTGTACAAAAATTTTCCATTTGTCCTTTTTGTATCAGATACACAAAAATGCAAATACAAGATCTCCCATTTTATGGGTATAAATAGGCATACATATCATTTATCAATTATGTGCGATTTACATTTTTAGGGGAAATTGAAATAATTAATTGTTTAGAAGTCTTTTTTTAAGTAATTAAATCCATCTCTTTCCACTACATAACATAAACAAACATATAATTAATTCTTCATTCCGTGTTTGGATTCGCATAAAATTAGTATAAAAAATACGACAAACAATGACTTTGCCGCTTCATAATTCAACAAAAGGAATAAAATTCACATTGAACGCAGACAAAAAGTGTAAAGTCCTTACCCCACAAGATCGAGTACAAAAAGTGGAAAATTCACATTTTCCCCTGAAATTGCGAATTTCACCTGAATTTGTGAATTTTTTTTTGTTTCATTAGGATTTGGAAGGTCTTAGGTGTTAAATTGTGGTAAAAAATGGAAGATTTATTGGTTAATTGATGGTCCTATAAGGTTATTGGCGGCAAATGAGTGACAAAGTGTTGACTAATAGGGTTGCGTTTTTGTTTTTTTAGAACGGTTGTTTGAAACCGTATCAAATAACCTTTTAACAATATAATATAATAATTTATATTTTCCATCTTTTAAAACGGTTTATATATGCGGTAGAAAATAATGTTGCCAAATTATACTTTTTGTTACAACGTTTAAAACTGAACGTCACAAATGTTACTCCAATAGGCGCGACAATTTTGATAAAGTAATGTCACAATCCCGCCACACTTTTGTTATTGATTCTTTATCCCTCCTATAGTTTTCACAATTAGAAATACTGTTAAAAGTTATTAGAAGAAAAATACAAATTATAAGTCGAACAAAATAAGCTAAGAAATTACTTAAACAAAAACTTAGCATAGCTAACTAATATCTGAACCATAATTATTTGTTCTTCAGCCTTCAAACTCTGAAAAATTAAATCAAATGAATTTGAATAAGTTTCATATTATTGATTAAATACAAATTTAATAGTGTAAAATATATGTAATATCACACCTTCATGTAGAATTATCGTCAACCCATAATCCTTCTTCATGATCGGATCGTAAGTAAGTATCACCAATAATATTATCATCTAGCGGAGGAACGCCGAATGAAAAAGGTGGTAACTCGTCTAACATGGAAAACAAGGTGAACCATGATATCAAAAAACGAAGGCGGAAAGTACAACTCTAGCTTACAGATTGTGACGATAATATCCTTTTTCCATGTATCTAACACTTCGGGATCAATAACTTTTGAGTGGATCATGTTAAAAAACAAGCAAAGTTTTATGATCGTATGTCGAAAGTTGTTTGGCAATAAACCTCGAATTGCAATAGGAATCATATGGGTCATTAAAACATGACAATCGTGGGACTTCATACCAAGTAGTTTACAGTCTTGTATTGACACCAACTTCTTAATGTTCACAGAATAACTCGAAGGAACCTTAATATCATGCAAACATTGACAAAATTGCATTTTTTCCGCTTTCGACATAGTATAACACGCTGGTGGTAGATATGTGCCTCGTGTACCTTTCTCTTCAGGAGCAAGTTGTAATCGGATTCCCATTGAGACCATGTCTTTTCGAGCATTAACCCAGTCTTTTGTTTTCCCCGGAATGTTCAATAATAAGCCAATAAGGCTATCAAAAACATTCTTTTCGATATGCATAACATCAAGGCAGTGTCGAATATCTAAATGCTCCCAGTATTCTAAATCCCAAAATATTGACTTTTTTTCGAGATTCCTTTTTCAATTCTACTATTTTTTCCTTTTCCAAACACAGTGTTTATATTTTGAACTCGGGAAAGTACATCCTTTGTATCAAGTCGTGTCCTTACTATACCATACTCGGGCTTCCCATCAAACTCCTTTTTTTTTCGATACGGGTGATTCCTTTCAAGCGATCTTCGATGCTCCAGGAACATAGTTTTTCTACAATTAGGTAACCATCTTGAACATGTCTGATCTTCAGAAATGGGACATGCAAGTTTACCTTTTGTACTATATCCTGACAGATTGTCGTATGCTGGAAAGTCACTTATTATGCAAAATATCATGGCTCGCAATTGGAATTTTTCTTTTTTATACGCATCATATACTTCAACGCCCGACCCCCAAAAAGTTTTCATGTAGGAGCCAAATAAACATCAATGTCGTTACCAGGTTATTTCGGACCTTGAATTAACAATGACATCATGATGTATTTACGTTTCATGCATAACCATGGTGGAAGATTATAGACGCATAGAAGAACCGGCCAAGTACTATGATTACTAGTCATGTTTCTGAACGGATTGATACCGTCAGAACTACGTCCAAACCTTATATTTCTAATCTCGGCACCAAACTTATCACAGTTATTATCAATCTTTCTCCATTGAGGTGAATCTGCCACATGTCTTAATTTTTCATCCCTCTTACGCACCTCAGCATGCCAACGTAAAAGCTTTGCATCTTTCTCGTTTGCAAATAATTGTTTGAGTCTTGGTATGATTGGAAAGTACCACAATTGTTTAGCCGGAGGTCCAATTTTGATTGCATCATCGTTGTCATTTGTTTCTACTTTATACTCATCGTTCTTATTTTGCTTATTTACATTGATACTTTTCTGTTGTATGTTTTCCTCTTATAACTCATTCGCCCACAGGTACACATTTATGTAATCCGCAATACACACCTCTATACAACATAGGACAATCATGGTGACATTTCGTGTATAATTCAAGTTATCTAATCCCATATGTCATCATTTTTTTGGCTTGGTATAACGAAATTGGGAACTTGTTATCATCGGGAAACATTTCATGCAAAGCCTCTAATAATTCTGTGAAACTTACATCACTCCACCCATGTTTTGCTTTTAAGTTAAACAACTTCACCACGGCATTAAGTATAGAAAATTTCGTACAACCATTATATAGCGGTTTAATAGAATCATCAAACAACTTTTGCAATTTTTCTTGAACATTGTCATCATTAGTACCTTCCATGTTGCGAAACAT
>BQNB010041826.1:0-46513 GCA_026074375.1 Tanacetum coccineum
TAAAGCAATTAAGTACCAAATAATGCAATAATTATATAAAAATTGGCAAAATAGATGGGATAAATGATATAATAAAGTGACGTTATTTGATGTCATAAAATATCCCCCGTTTCACACTTTGTGCAATTCAACCATTATCTTTCTTTTCTACTTTCTCTCTCTAAACTTCTCTCTAAAAGTTCTTCTCATCTCCTAGCTTATTTCTTGTATTCGAATATGAAATGAGTGCTTATTGGTTTCGACACTTACCATCCGCAGACTGATGGACAAAGCGAAAGAACCATTCAGACCCTAGAAGATATGTTACGCACTTGCGTGATAGACTTTAGAAATGGTTGGGATAGACACTTACCGCTAATTGAGTTCTTCATACAAGCATTAAAGCTGCACCATTTGAGGAGCTTTATGGTTGTAAGTGTCGTTCCCCTGTTTGCTGAGCCGAGGTCGAAGATACTCAGCTTACCGGTCCAGAAATCATTCATGAGACAACCGAGAAAATCGTTCAAATCAAACAAAGAATTTATGCCGCTTGTGATCGACAAAAGAGTCATGCTAATGCGAGGCATAAGCCCTTGGAATTTCAAGTTGGAGACAAGGTTATGTTAAAGGTCTCGCCTTGCAAAGGGGTTATCCATTTTAGCAAACGGGGAAGTTGAACACGAGGTATATTGGCCCTTTCAAGGTGTTAGAAAAATTAGGAACCGTTGCTTACAGACTCAAACTTCCCCAACAACTAAGTAGGGTTCATAGCACGTGCCACGTATCCAATTTAAAGAAGTGTTTATCCGACGAGCCGTTGGTAATTCCATTGGATGAAATACATATTGATGATAAGCTTCACTTCGTTGAAGAACCAGTGGAGATTATGGATCGTGAAGTCCAGCGGTTAAAGCAAAGCCGTATTCTGATCGTCAAGGTTCGATGGAACTCTAAGAGAGGTCCTGAGTTCACATGAGAACGTGAAGATCAATTCCGAAAGAAGTATCCACATCTCTTCACAAAAAACGCACCCTCGACAAGTACCGCATCTTGAGCCTTGCGGACAAGGCTCCTTTAACGGGGGAAGACTGTAACAATCTATTATTTAAGGTCATTTTATGACTCAATACTTGCCGTTATTTATTTTAGGGTTTTACACGTTTACTTTTAATTTTCATCTTTAAGTTAAATCACATACACTAAAAATCAGCATTCAACGTAAACGGACATCAAACAAGTAAAAGTTTACGTCAAGCAAGTGTTATTAATTATTACGAGGATAATTTATAACTTTTCATAATTTATTTTTATCGGTTACGTAAAACGTTTACGTTTCGTAATAAAATACATTTAGGCATACGCGGAAGCACCAATACCTATCTATACTCAAACAAATACCCAATACCAAAAATTTAATCATCCTACACTTATAATCACCCTTATGGCCGGATATACAAAGAATGGAACACAAATAAATTACAAATCCCCACTAGTATCTTCTTTCTAGTTATAAAATAACTCATGTACAACCTTAAATCTAAGTTTCTATAAATTGGCACATCACTTGTACCCTTTCCCCCCTCCAAACCATTCCCTCCTCCTAGGGAGGAGGAGAGCACCTTACACCATGTACTTAAAACCACTTCCTAGTCCAAGGTTTAGTACAATACTTCTAGCTATATAAGGAAAGTCTTAGGAAGACTTATACACATTTCTATTTCACAAGTAAACTTTCAAACACTCTCTCTTGTTCTTCATGTAACCCTACGGCTCAAAACTAGAAGCTAGGGTTTCCATAGTTTGATTTTAACAAAGGTTATAATCATACAAGTGTTCTTAGGTATAATATTTAAAGAATATCAAGGTGGTTTTGAAGCACGAGTGTTGATTAATCAAGAGTTGATTCAAGCAAGAAACTAGGGTTTTCTTCATTAGGGTTTCAATTTAGGGTTTGCATATTGGGGTTTGATTGTGTATTCATCATCTCCATACACTCTCTTAAGGTTTACATAAACCCTAATCTATTCAAATTATTCATTTTCATATTTTACAAAAGTGTTATATTGTTAATCACCATCTAGGGTTTGTTTTATGAGTTTATAAAATAAAATGAGCATGTACATGATTAGAATTTATTTATTCATATGATAAAATAATGTTAAAAATATGATAGAACACAAGAAAAATACTGTATATAAGTGTTGGTTAATTTATAGATTTAGTTTATAAATTAATTGTTAAAAGTTTATTATTAAAGTTTATACACAAATAATTGTGTAGACATTTTATTTGGACAAGAATCATGGACATGAATTTGAGGACCTAAAATATGCAAGACTTGTGGTATTAATTAATTTAGAGGACTTGTACAGCATAAATTTCAATCAAGTATATATGTTTTAAAAACTAAGTTTATAAATATAATATATATCATATATTATATATAAAAAAATACTGTATAATAAAAAATATATTAATATATATATACTATATTAATATATATATATACACGAACAGTTTTTTTTATTTTGAGTAGATCTCAAATTTTTATAATAATATAAACACCAACGTGATTACACAGATAGTACTTTTCTCATAAGGATTCCTAGCAAATAAGAGAACTCTAAAAAAAAACGAAGCTATAGAACTCGAAAAACGAAGCTATAACGAAGAAGTTATGAATTTTATAAGATTACGATAATTAAATATATAAAATGTTTTGATAAAAATAGTTTTATAAAAACTGGAACTGTTTTGGATCTGATAAAAATATATAAATATTTTATGATGATAGATCATCTCAATAGAAAACCGTGCATATAAAGAACTTGAAAACAGAATTAAAACGAAGGAGTTATGAGTTTTGCAAGATTTAAAGTTATAAAAATGATATTATAAACTGTTTTGAATTTACAGTTTCGACATAAATTTTTATAAAATCTGTGAGTATTTTACATGGTTAGTTTATCTCGTCATGATTCCATACATATAAAGAACAAGCGAAACGGTGTTAAAATGAGTAAGTTATGAGTTTTTAAAGATTTCGGATAAATAGAAATTACGAAAACTAATTAACTTTTATAAACACTTTTCTACATTTTATAAAAACACAACAAGGCTGTTAGAAACATAAAAAGTGGTTTACGGGTGTTTTCGGGTCCGTTTGGGCTATAAAAACGTTAAGAAATATTGTAATATTATTTATATAATATTTATTTATGTTTTTAACTTTATAAATATTATTTTTTAAAATAATTAAACTATTTATATAATATCATTATATAAACAATAAAAATATTAAATAAAGTATTACTAACAAATAATCAATTGTCGGACAACAATAATATTTTTCTTTGCGGATGCAAATACTTAAACATTTATTTAATAAGTACGATTTAAATATGGTTTCGACTTTTATAAATTAAACAAAAACTATTAGGTGGTGATGTAACTCAATAATTTATATGTTGGATTCATATTAAATACACTATACTCATACGGCCTATAAATAATTAGGTTACTTTTGGATTTCACGGGACGATTTACATATTTGATTTTATAATCAATTCATTCACTTGAGGTGAGTTCATATCCCAATTTTTATACGATTCTAATGATTTACAATTCTCGGGGTGAGAAACATGCATTGTTTTACATATGGACACAAGTACACTTTAAACAAATTACGAGTTTGCGTAAGTAGCTATAACCCACTATGCCCATGAATCATGAACTGTTAATTAGTGGTTGTCAGCGCGAATGTTATGAATAGATTTATTTGGGATTGACATCCCCGTTTGGGTGAGTAGCGCTCACTAGTTTTGGCGGTACCGAACTAACGGACGTATACCATGTCGGATTTGGATATTGCGGGTTGAACATCTACACGAGCAAATTATTGGCATTAAATTGCAGACATACATGTTGTAGCTTCAGTGTCATGAGCTTAGTGCATTTCGTAATTACATTTTGAGATATTGTATGTGTTACATGTCTTACACTTTGAAATCTTGTGGTCCTACTTTATACATTACATAAACCTGTGAATTCACCAACTTTATGTTGACGTTTTAAATCATGTTTTTCTCAGGTCAATATGGTACAAGGGCAATGATACATTATGTGTCGTCATTTTGGGAGTCATATTGCATAAAGATTTGTGTGCATTGCATTTGGAATATATTTGTTATGTATTAAAATCTTTATATTTTTAATGATGAACAAGTTAAGCTTTGAGCTTTTGTAACAAACAATTTTATTAAATCCAATGTATCATTTTCAAACGACTCATTTAGAGGTCGTTTTCTCATCTTGTGCTATTGATCTATGATGTAACACTCTCAAACCCTTATTCCGCTGCGATCCAATTTGGGGGGTGTTACAGAAGGTACACATAATGACTAGACAAAAGAAATATAAATTTATTTCTTCTTGTGACTTCGACCTCGGATATCCAAATTATTGAATATAGCTTGAAGCTCTTGAGAAAGATCCTGACCTTCGTACATATCATCATCGTATGGGTCATCATCATAGTCACCATTACCATACGAATCCCTCTATTGTTCCAGCAAACTTTGAGTGCCAAAACCTACCCTTTCTGAAGCCATAGAACGAGCCATATCATTATCAAATGATGCAACCTCATCTTCACTATCATAATCACCCGAAAACTCTACCTTCTTCCAAGGATTACCAACTTCATCCACAAGAATAGCTTGCCCACTAGTAAGTAATTCTTCAAACTTCTTGATTTTACCAATAATAAGAGTAGTACCAATACTAGTATTATCAACATTCATAAAAGAGGATCCACTTGAAGTAGCCCCGTTATTTAACAAATTAGTAATCCCCCCATTAGTACCTAACTCCTCATCATTATTGACCGAATTAAGAACTTCAAATGGATTTGAATTACTAACCTCAATAGTAGGTTCCACACCTTTCTTCTTATTACCATTAGAACTAGCAGTAGGCTTTTTGAGAACAGGTCTATATTCTTTCTAAGGTTTAAAACCCATTTCGGACCAACAGGAATACCTCGAGAAGTCTGACTAGGCTTCTTCACAGTCTTCTTCTCACCAACACATGTATTCTTCGGACATTCCTCATGAATATGTCCAAAAACCTTACAAGTCGCACACCTAGGAGGTTTCCACTCATACTCAACACGGGCATTACATATATAATGGCCATCCCCATTAATTTTAGGCATAGCCATGACAATGTTATGTTTCAACTCCACATCAGCTTGAAGCTTAATCATAACTCTAGCATAGCTTGACCTACCCCAAGATTGCATGCACATATTAGATGTATAAGTGTCAAGCATTAGAGGAGTACCTAATTTAGTAGCAATGGCACTCAAGCCATCCTTGCTGAAGGTCGTAACAGGTACACCATGGAGTTTAACCCAAAATAGAACATTACTAACATCTTCCTTCAATAGATTCTCATCCGGATGCCATATCTTCAAGATAAGTAGGTTATTCTGGATAAACCATGGACTATTCTCAAGCGTAGAATCTAATCCATCCATGAAGCTAAATTGAAAGGAGAATAATCTGGTAGACGAGTTAAACATAGAACGAACAAGCCCATATTTACCCCAAGTGTTCCTAACATAGTTAGCAACAACAGGGTATGCCACTCGCTTCCCCAAGAAAAAAACCATATGCTGTATAAACAAATCGTTCACTTATAGCTCGACTAGACTCCACCGGGACAACCACATCAATCCTATTACCCCTCGGTGTAAACAAAGTACGAATATTCAATTTCTTCCCACTTGGTTACTAGTAACATTAGCATATGAAGACTTACCAGGGGCATTACCAGCCAAAGTAGTTACCTGTGTAGGTAATGCTGGAAAAGATCCCAGAATGGTAGTATCCTCCAAAGCGCTTAGCTTTTCCTTCTCCACATCCATGTTAACCACAAATGGTGTTACACCCTGAATTACAACAGAAACTGGAGTAACTTCATTCAGTGTACCATCTGATGCCGTAAACAAACCAATACCTACAATATTCGTCTTATTCCTATCAATACTCTTCTCCTTTACACCTATACCCCCACTACCCTTTTGGCTCAAGAAAACACGCTCTATATCCTACACATACAACTCCAAACAATCCAATCCAAAAAACCAAAAATACTTTGCTTATAATTTCGTCTCAGCAACGTAACTCCTTATTTAACGCTGAAGATCATTGTCGTCTTTGAAAATAGTTTTTCAAAAAATTGTCGCACGAACCTAAAAGGCAAAGCAAGTCATGACCTAAAAAAATCACAATAAGGAGGAAGTCATCAACAACATACAACTTTTCCTCCAAATACATATCTAACTCTGTGCATATTAACAAAAAAAGGCAAACTAAACTCAAAAGAAGACGTAAAGCAAAAAAAAGACGACTTCAACTTTCTATCTGGTTTGTACGTCCGGAATACTCTTGTTCAAACTATCGGTGAGTGTTAGATGACTAGGTTAAGGCCCAAGCCACACTCACACTAGGCTTATGGTCCATTAGGTTTAAGGTTATAATAATGTTGCTCGTTGTCAAAACTATTTGTTTATTATAAATTGACATACAATCTTATTTATGTAACCATACAATCAATAGATTTTTTTTACTATTTCACACCAGGGACGGAACTTAAACGTTTTCTATGGAGAGGCAAACTTGAAAACTATTTATTTTAAGGGGGCGATATACACTACAATGAAATTTTTGTATAAAAATGACTAGAATCATATATAAAAGGTTATAAAATATACATATGGTCGAAAATTTTGTATTAGATGAATTAGGCCCAAGCCTGGATTGTAGGTTTGGGTCCATTAGGGTTAGGGTTCTGCATTTGTACTCTATAAATAGTGATTAATAATAAAGTTATACCCACGGGTTTTATTATTGTCTAACATGGTACCGGAGCGGGTCTGATCCTCAGACCTAGTGGCTACGTTGAGCCGCCTCCCCTAAACCACCCCGTCAAACCCTAGCCGTCATTTTCTTCTTTTAACCAGTCATAACTACCGATTACACAACTATTATAATCAAAACTCATCCAAGAGTCCTAGTTAACTTCCAACTTCTTCTGTTTTGGGCATCCATCAGACAAAACCCCTTGTGATCGTCATCACTATCATGCTAACTAAGCCATGCTCCGTAAAATTTTTAAGATCAGACTGTGTTGTTTGTGTCTAATGTTTATGGGATTCAAGCTAAGGATCTTTCTGTATGGTTAAGTATGATTTGGATGTGAAAGTTGTGGTAATGGTCATCGGTCAATGGTGGTATATGTTGTGTTGATATAATTTTGGATTTAATTATGCTTTTGTTTAAAAAAAATGTTTTTCTTTGTTTTCGGGTGAAGAATACATTGGTTTATTCTCTGGTAGGATACTTTGGTTTATCCTGGCCCGAGATACTTTGGGTTATCCGCAAAAAGGGATACTTTGGGTTATCCCGTATAAAAAAGGATACTTTGGGTAATCTGAAAAAAAAGGGATACTTTTGGTTATCCCGTTAAAAAAAGTGTTTTGGTTTATCAGTTCGTGACAATCTGTTTTGAAGATCAGTCTCCGCTTGCCGTCGAATGTTTTCATCAAATAACTAGTTATTGCTTTAATGTTTTATTTTGTTTTCTGCTCCAGTCCGAGCTTTCGCGATTTCGCCGCTCGAACTGTGGGATAGCATTAGAGGATAAATTAGTTGGCCCAAGCCCGGTCTATGGGCTCTGGGTCCATTAGAGTTAGGTTTATGCTACATTTGTAATCTATAAATAGTGATAGATAATAAAGATTAACCTACGGGATTTTCATCATTTAATATTTGTTTGGAGTGTGTGTGGGGTGGGGGGTGGGGGGACAACCCGCCTTGGCCCCTTCTAAGTTCCGTCCTTGTTTCACACCTTTCAGGTGGTTTAATTACTCTCGAGCTAGTTATGTTATTTTACTTAAAAAGCATTTTAACATTTTAGACTCAAATAGAATAGATTTTATGTGATGTGCACTTAAATCTTCGTATCTAAAATCTCATGTTGTGTTTGAGCGTAGCCACATAATCACGGGTAGTGTTGGTTAAGTAAATATATTACGGATAAAATATGTATATATTATAAAGTTAGTGTAGAACAATGAGCAGTTATTTTACTTTCATAATTATGTCAAGTGAAAATTTTAGAACTTTTATTTATATACTTTGACAAGTGGAAAACATTCAGAGTTCTTTTTGTACATCCAGTGAAAAGTGGATGGTTCTTACATGCTACATGCTTTTTTTTGTCAACTATGGTTTTTGATTTTTTGGCCAACTAATCAATGGAGTTTTAACTCACTGCAACAAGCTTCTGTTTGATAAGAAGATCTCTGAAAAGACGTTGATATTTGATAATTTAGTTTCTAGTTCTTTTTATTGGTGTAAATTCAGATGTAAAGCGTCGTTCAAGTGAGACGATTGGCTTAAGAACCCTTATATTGTTCTTGTTTGATCTAGCTCCTTGCTAGTGTTTTAATAAATCGCCGTTCAAAAAAAAAGAAAAAAAAAAGAGTAAAACCCTCCTTTTTCAAGAGGTTGGCGTGGCCACTTTAAGGTTGTTTGCACATAGTAGGAATTAAACTTGAGACCTCACACATTTTAGAGTGATAGTCACAACTTCCTTTGTTACTAGCCACCCTTAAGTGCTACATGCTTTTGGTACTTACTATTGATGTTAGTTCCCTAAACCAAAACTCCTTATCAAGAGAACCTCATTATCAAATGAAGAGGCCTCAATTTCCATTGTACATAATCCACCATCCTCACTAAATAAACAATCTTGTTTTTTCTTAAGGACGAACCAATATGAAACACAAACACCTTAAGACCGATCCCAAATAGAAACCCGCGCGCTCAAGGAAAAGAGGGATAAGAAGCCTCAAAAGCTTTGTTAAGAGTATAATCTCATCCTATCTTAGTGATACGACCCTTGGGGATAGTATCGGGATAGTAGCACCCCTTCAAGCGTGATGCGAGCTCCTAAGAAGAAAAGAGAGAAAACACAGATATTTATTTATTTGACCAAAACTTAACTTTCATTAATAAACCCATTCGGTATATATAGCCGAATAAAACACAAGATAAACAATAGGATAATGATAAACATTCCTAAACAAATACATATCCTAAAACGACTCAAACATATATCCTAACACATATTAAACTTTGATAATTATCCTAATTCTATTTGATAGTTATCCGCGACTTCACGGTCGTAACACTCCCCACCCCTTCAGAAACCACCTTGTCCTCAAGGTGTTGTCTAAAAACGATCTTGATTCCGGGATCCCATAATCTTCTTTGAATTTCAGCCTCCATCTTTTTCTTCTTCCGCCTTCCGCTGTCTTGGACATAACACAACGCCCTTCTTCCGCCTTCTGCTGCCCCACGACTCTTCTTGCTACGAACTTCATTACTCTCACCAATATGGATAACACAGTCTATCGCGCTACTAACCTCATCCACACGAATATCTTCATCAGCATCTAAGGACCCTTTAATTTCAGGTGAAGCTAATTTATGTTGTAATGATAGAATGGTATCTCCTTTCTTTTTATTGATATGCTCTTTCTCTTTCTCTGCAATTGCCTCGAAACGAGCTTCGATAATACGGGCTAAGGAAAAGGCTTCTCCTAAAGTTGTAGGCCTTGCCCTCAATAGTTCTATTTGTATCGTCAGTTTAAGTCCAGAGATATAAAACGATGTAAGTAAAGATTCAGAGATCCCCGTTACTCGATTTATAAGCATCTCAAAGTCGTGCTGGTATTCAGCCACCGTACCCATTTGCAAGAGCTTAGATAGTGCGTCTTTCGCGTCCCGATCGCTGCCGCCCGATGTCATGAATAGTACTCTGACGAACAATAACCCGAAGAACAGTAAAAAAAATTATTTTTTTACTGGTGAACAGTAACACGTGAATAGTAACGCGTGACCAGCACCGCGTGAATAGTAACCCGTTTTTTTTTTTTTGGAACCCTAAATCGGAAGCCCTCTCAACGAGAGCTCTCAATGAAAGCACCAATTGATACGACCCTTGCGGATAGTATCGGGATAGTAGCACCCCTTCAAGCGTGATGCGAGCTCCTAAGAAGAAAAGAGAGAAAACACAGATATTTATTTATTTGACCAAAACTTAACTTTCATTAATAAACCCATTCGGTATATATAGCCGAATAAAACACAAGATAAACAATAGGAAAATGATAAACATTCCTAAACAAATACATATCCTAAAACGACTCAAACATATATCCTAACACATATTAAACTTTGATAATTATCCTAATTCTATTTGATAGTTATCCGCGACTTCACGATCGTCACACTTAGCGACGCCATGGTATCTAAGAGCTATGCATGGGTCAATTTGTCAATAGGGGTTTCGAATGTGTCTATTATTTACTAGGAGTCCATGTGCAAGAGAATGTACAAATACATCTTAAAGTATAAGATGCATCTTATTTTCACATATATGAATGTTAGATGACTAAACCACTATTTTGAAATGAGTTCACACTTTTCAATCCCATTAATTCACTTAATGAAAGATAAAAATTAATGATGTCAAAACTTAGAACCTTCCATCAACATAAAGTAATGAAATACATACTGGTACTTCAACAACATGCCTATTGCAAATATTAACCATTAAGATCCTCATCACATTGATAATAGTAGGTCCTAACACCAATTGTACCCTAAACCATCCAAGGTTATATTGTTTCATTTTATATTAAGATAAATTGACTCGTAAATACCACTTATGAGCATGGTGGTTCAATTATCCTATGAATTATAAGTTTTGACTTACTTTTGTTGTTGGCATGAATAAACGGTCATGATGAATGGTGTTTGTCTTGTGTAACCTCTAAATGGATTATGTCAAAACTTATACTACAAGAAAAAGGAGAACGGACGACGAACTTATCCCCGGCGACATATGTCGTCAGGGATACACCACTAAACGACAAAAGTTTATCCTACGTGACACTAGTTTAGTATGACTTTTTAGTCAAAGTTAGAAAAACGAATCCCCGGCGACATGTCGCCAGGGATAGTTGGGATAAAATTTGACTAAAAAGTCACCAAAAAACTTGGCGGTAAATTTTCCAGCTCATTTTTCCTCGGTGACATGTCGCCGGGGAACAGTTGACCATAATTTGACTTTGTTTAAGCCAAGTGCTTAGTGTTAATGATCTTGAAGGGTGACGTGGCCTAAACAATCCTCGGCGACATGTCGCCGAGGATACTCTTTTTTTTGATTTTTTTCTTGCGTAATTTGCTTAGTTAATGACTACTTGGGTGACGTGGCATTTTATAAATTATATATAAAAAGTATATAATTATATATTTTATAAATAAAAACTATATAATTATATTTTTTATAAATAAAAAAAATATAAAAGTATATAATTATATATTTTATAAATGTAAGTATATAATTATATATTTTATAAATAAAAACTATATAAAAGTATATAATTATATATTTTATAAATAAAAACTATATAAAAGTATCCTCGGTTCGGTACGTTTTTTTGGTTCGGTTTGATTTGCACTACCCTTTATAGTTGAACATGATATACCGTATGCTTTTTCAAAATGCACATTTGTCAAATAACACAAAAACAAACATTCATTTATTTAAATATTATACATACTACTTATAGTAACACAAGCGAGTCCTTAGACCGATAATCATACGCGACTTACAAACAGACACTTAAACCTATTAGACCGATAATCATAGGAGACTTACAAAAAAAACACTTAAACATAGTTTAATTCGAACATTAAAGCATACGAATTACATTCCAAATGAAAAACTACTCCAAACTAAGTTTTCCCATGTCATTGTAAACTTCGTGAAGTAGTGCAGCTGAAGTAAGTGTGTGTTGTTCCGGATGCATATACATTTCTACTATTGCCTCGAGTACCGTTATCTTTCCAAGCAAGTACTTGCAGTTTGAGCACTCTCCATTTCTTAAATGTCCTGGAGAATAGCTTTGAGGTGTTGATTGACCTGGAGAATAGCTTTGAGGTGTTGATGGACCTGGAGAATAGCTTGGAGGTGTTGAAGGTCCTGGAGGATAACTTGGAGTCGATAAAGCTCTAGGAGAACTGACCAGTAGACGGACTCGTTCATCTTTCCATAAGAAAAAATCACATCCAAAATAATCTTCTCGGGGCTGTGAAAGAGTAAATAAATCAATTTTTAACAACTAACCAGATTATTTGTATATTACACAAATAAAAAACATGTGATTCTTCACCTTTGATCGTGGACATGCATAGTATAGTTTACCACGGGTTTTAAGTTTATATGATTATCGTAGAACTACATCTCCGACTCTACAACGACACGCAAAAGCTTCATATGGCACCATCAACACCTGATAATAGTGTGATCTGTTGGTGGTTGTGATGGTAAGAGTGTCTATGATATGTTGGTGGTTATGAGATATTATCTGTTTTTATGGTAAAAAAGAGTATTTGGCGGGAGTATTTAGCGGGAGTTCTTGGCGGGAGTTTTTGGCGGGAGTACAACGATAGAATATCGACTCATCCGTTAAACATCTAATGTAAAACGATAGCATATCGACTCTTTCGTTGAACATCTAATGTATAACGATATCATATCGACTCATCCGTTGAACATCTAATGTACAACGATAGCATATCGACTCATCCGTTGAACATTGAATGTACAACGATAGCATATCGACTCATCCGTTGAACATCTAATGTACAACGATAGCATATCGACTCATCCGTTGAACATCTAATGTACAACGATAGCATATCGACTCATCCGTTGAACATCTAATATACAACGATAGCATATCGACTCATCTGTTGAACATCTAATGTACAACGATAGCATATCGACTCATCCGTTGAACATCTAATGTACAACGATAGCATATCGACTCATCCGTTGAACATCTAATGTACAACGATAGCATATCGACTCATCCGTTGAACATCGAATGTACAACGATAGCATATCGACTCATCCGTTGAACATCTAATGTACAACGATAGCATATCGACTCATCCGTTGAACATCTAATGTACAACGATAGCATATCGACTCATCCGTTGAACATCTAATGTACAACGATAGCATATCGACTCATCCGTTGAACATCTAATGTACAACGATAGCATATCGACTCATCCGTTGAACATCTAATGTACAACGATAGCATATCGACTCATCCATTGAACATCTAATGTTTAGAAAATGTTATTTAGGTGAATATTGACTTGTATCTTGCGGGTAATGCAAGTTTTGTGACTAGGAAGCCCATTTTGTAGACTATATTGTGTTTATTCGGATTTTAGACGTATTTAGCTTTACTATATCAAATGCGTTGATCCGTTATATTGTATTGTGTTTTGGTACAAGTTGTAATGTATTTGGGTAGATTATATATTGGTAGATATAGGTTTGAATATTGGTAGATTTTTTCCGGAAAAATTCTGGAAAAAATCTAGAAATCGACTGCATTACAGGCTGCACTAAAAAAACTACAGGCTTATCCTCGGTGACATGTCTCTGGGGATAGTTGGAAATAAAACGACCATTCATCTGTGGCCACGTTGACTAGTCAACAATATAGGAGCTTTTCCCCGGAGACATGTCGTCGGGGATAGTTACGCAACTATCCCCGACGACATGTCACCGGGGAAAAGCTCTAACGTGGCACTTATTTTGGTTGACTGAAACTTTAGGGGCCCGTCTGTGTCGCCAGGGTAAATTGCTAGGGAATGAATCCCCTTCAAGCTTTCCCTGACACGTTTTCCCTGGCGACATGTCGCCGGAGAAAAGTATCCCCATGGACATGTCGCCAGGGATAGGGGAATTATGTCCCCGGAAATAGAGGCAAATGTTGTAGTGTTAACATGTAATTGTGGTCGTTAGTACTTGTGATAACCGGTAACTTGTCCTGGGTTAAGTATTATAAAATATTATGGTTATATATTGGAGTCTTTCGATTTTGTCAATTTTCTTGGAATAAAGCTGAAAAGTTAACTTCGATTGACTTATTTCGCATGAAACGGTTAAGGTTTAACCGAGTGTTGAGAGAGTTTTGAGTATCGTAAAGGAATCACTTTTGATTCATCTTTCGTATAGGAGTAATTATGTGTCATTTAATGCGTTCCGGGAAGTTTTCCCGCGTTCTGCGAGAATTGTCATGCAGCGCGTACCGGCACAACAGTTAATTTGGGAATGGGTTTAAGTAGCTTTGGAAGAGCGTTTAATGAATTTAATGGTTAAGTAAATTCATATTATAAATTAACGTGGTCTAAGTACGTGAAACATGGAGGTGTGAGTTAAAAGTTATCAGAAAACGGGCGTTTTCGTGAAATTTGAGTTAAGTGCGTATCGGTCGTAAAAGTGAAATTTGTGATCGGAGTCAAAAGTAACAAGATGTATTGTTTAAATCGAGAAACTTTTAAATTTAGGAGGAAGGTTTCGGTTTGATTTGAAGTAAAGTCGTATTTTGGTCCTGACGCGTCCGGTAAATGTTCAAAATGAAATTTGGGAAGTTTAAGTGGGAAATGTATCGTATAAATAATCTAGATTAATAGAAAAACGTTTTTAAACTCAATAAAAACATTAACTAACCTCGGGTAACATTTTAAATCATCAAACTTTGAGCTTTTAAGAAATCCCGACACGAAAAGAAGAACCCGAACCCCTCCTAGGATTCCAATCGGACGAGTAAGGGCCACAAGGGGGCAAGATGGCTATTTTCTAGCAATTATGTCTAAGGATAGTACCCATATATTCCTTCCACCACCTTATCATTTCATTTCATGCATTTTAAAATCAAAACAAACAAAAAAATTCTCTCTTTTTCTCTTTGGTTTTTGGCCGAACACACACAAACACAAGAAAACATAATTTTTTGAAGATTTGCCAAGAACACGGGGTTAGAAAGTATAGTGGGTAGATATTCGATAGTCTCGGGTTGTAAGAAAGATATTGGGGTTTGTTTTATTCACGTCAAAACTGAACCAAGAACTTCCAAATTTGTAAGTTTTCTAAATTTTGTTTAAGTTGTACTTTTATTGTTCTTATAGTGTCCTAATGTTCGTTGTACAAGTTGATCGTCGTGAAAATCGAAATTTGAAAACGAAACATATGGATTAAAAGGGTGTTTGTTTGCGCCGAATACAAAAAGAAAAGAATAAGGAATGGTCACTTTTAAATTATGGTTGTGGTGGTAAATTTATCTTGAGTCAAGGGCTTATTAGAGCTTATATTTTGATGTTTTGCTTAATAATAAGCTAGTTGGGCTTATTTAATGTTTGGGGCTTACTTGTTTGGTTCGGCCCAACCGAAAGGAAAGAAAGGGGTCATTGGGCTCGACCCAATAACCTTTCTGCCCTATTTGTTGTGGATTATTGACTCAGCTTATTTGGTTCGAGCTTATGCCTTATTGTGGTTTCGGCTTATATTTCAAGCTTATGGCTTATTATTGTTTCAACTTATATATATATATTGAGTTGGACTTACCTAAAGTTTTGGACTTTTGAAATGGTTTAGACTATTGTGAAAAGGATATGGACTTTGTCTTAAAGAACCGGCTAAATATTAAAACCTTAATAGGCCATAAGGCCCAATGACTAGTAAATGGACTTATGGACTCAAATTTGATTTTTATGCCTATATTGGATTTAAAAAATATTATTGGACTAACATAGGGCTTTCGGGCCTAATAAGGGAAAATTTTATAGTTCGGATTACTAAGCCGAATCAAAGGATTAATAATAGTTACGGAAGTGGAAAATGATTTGAATTGGACGATTTTTGTCACGAACTTTTGGTATTTTGTCAGAATGGTGTGATATTGTGGAGAATAATAAGGTTTGAAAACTTTGGAAATCTTCTTTTAGCAAACAGGTCATGTTAATTTTTTTGAAAAATGTCACACTTGGAAATAATGGGGAAAAATGAATTTATGTCGATTTGATTAAAAGGACAAAAAGGCGACTTTTTTAAACGTTGAGTGTTAAAAATCAAACGATTGAAGATGAATATAATAAGTCGATAAGATTTTATACTTACCCCGTTTAGTCCGATAAAGAGACGAAAATAATGAAATATTATTATTTTATTATTATATATATATATACACTAGTGGCTAAGCCCGCCCGATGGGCGGGCATGACTTGTAATTATTGTTTACATTTTTTTTTCTAAATATTGTTTTTTTTAAATTGTATATTATACAAAGATTTTTTAAACATAGTAGTTATGTTTGTCAATTTGTTGGTGTTTTTCTATGTGTTTTTTTTAATAATCTCTTTCGACAATGGATTTTAGTATTCAAATTGAATAAAAATCTACACATGCTTCTCTTTTTCTTAATGTTGGTCTTTCATATCTTTTTGTAATACGATTGGTGTAAAGGGTTCGTCTTGTGAGTATATAAGGAATAAATTAAGAAACTGTTAATGAATTACGAAGAATATAAAATATATTTATACAGTGAAAAATTAAGTAACTATTAATTAATTACGAACATTGTAAAATATCTAGGGAGTGAATAAAGAACAAAAAGAAATGAATGGTTAATTGATATGACGAAATAAAAATAATAAAGTATATGACAAAGTATACAAAAATGAGTACATCTACATGATATGCAATGTGAAAACTAATTCGTATATTTCTTTTTGAAAGAATCGGAACTATTCGTCAACTTCTATAAAAGATTGTTGAAGTATTTTCGACACGTACAGATTTTTGTAATAGTCGCATCTCGGCTCTACTATCCCGTTAAATTCTTTATTTGCTGGTTCAAAAGGCAACGTTAATCCCATTTGTTTCATAACATCTTTAGGTTCAAATTTACAAAATATCTTGAACTTAGGTATCCATAGATCTTCAAACTCCTCGTGTCATCAGAATGAAAAAGTTGAAGCAGATTCTGCAATTCATCTTTTTTATGTGGGAGAAAGATATACATTGATAAGTTTAATTTACTTTCAGTTATGTATGAGTCTGATCATCTTGTATACCTAAAAGGAACCATATGAATACTCTTCAGAATTAGTCATGAAGGGGACTAAAACTCTCTCCCCATTGATAAGATGAAAGACTTTCTCCTGTGTGAGTCTTGATTTAAATGGGCGAGACCTTGTTCCTTTGAAATACAAGGCATTTGCAATGACCCGCAGCAACAATTGAGGGGATCAAACACTTCGTTTTCTTCTTTACCCATGAGTTTATTTTTTCGGCTGATCGATTATGCTTCACCAGGAACCAATAATTTTGATTAATAAGACTATATTAACTATGCAATATATTAAAAAGATAGCAAAAATTTAAAATCAAAATTTACCTTGTTTTCAAAGTCCATATATTTGCCTCTTGTATTGTACGCACTTTTGAGAAGCTCTCGGTAAGAAGATTGAAGAGGTTTCAGCTTTTTATCTACCTAAACATCATTCACTATACTTAAATCAAGACCTCCTTCGCCAATCTTTGGGTTTGATAAAATCTCAGCTAAAAGTTTGGAGCTTGGTGACTCGGAAAGAAGTTGGTCGATGCTTTCATGTCCAAGAAACCGTAACAACTGTTTTAAAGTATCACCTTCGACTCCAGAAGCAAGCTATTCCAATACGATATCAAGTGACAATGGTGAACATTCAAAAATTTTGATTCTTGAATCCATTGCATGCCTTATCCAGTATGGCTTTGGTGATAACCTGTTATAATAAAGTTCATTATCGTCATAAACCATTATCATCATAACCCGCCCAACGGGGAGGTTCAGTTCATAAAACTTTTTTTGCGACAATGTTTGTCGTTTAGTTTTAATGGTTTCCGTGTTTGTGTAAACATAGAATCTTCATTCCTCTTTTTCGTTTGATTTCTGAGCTGTACAGATTCAAGGATGTTAAGTTAATCTTAATTCGAGTTTGCTTATTTACCTATAAATTTAGAACATATTTGTAAGCTATTAAAGTTGTACAAACTACAAAAATTAAACGTTTTATTAACAATCAAGAGCATATCATCATTACAAACTACATGTAAAAGGAGGTTCAAGAGTAAACAAAACACGTATTAAAAAGCATTCAAAAATATACATTTAATATGAAAATATCATTGAATACACTATGTAAAGCACCATGTTATTCTTATTGTTTTTTTATTGTGCATAATAAGTAAACCAACGACAATGAATGTGGTAAAACAACATTTAGTTTTAATCCGGTACTTTACCTCACTCTATCATTTCCAAAAGGCCAAATATCGTCTTGTGCTCAACTTCTTAAACTAATGGCAAATGCTTACGAAAAAGTTGAAGGCTCGTGTCGCATAACAGTTTCACATTTGGTGATGTTGCACATATGTACAGGCAAGTAATAATGCTATACTACGCATCATCAATATTTGATCATAAAAACATTGCTAGGTTCTCTTCACAAGTGATATAGAAAACCATAATATCTTCAATTTGACCAACTTCTGTATTAGTCATTTAAATAAAGGTAGCCATGTTTTCTTTTCTTCGACATTCTAAAGTTAATGTTTTGAATGATTTATATCTATGGTAATTCATAGAATTCATTCATTCATCTTAAAATATTTGGTAGCAATTGTAGCAAAGATGCCTACAATGAGGACTTGCCATGTTACGGATGCCATCACGACAATTACAGTGACCAATTCAATAGCAGAGATGTCACCACAAAAGCAAATGAGAAGGGTATGTCAAAGTCCAGTACACTCAAATCTGTTGAGCTGCAACAGTAATAAAAGCTAAAAGCATCTCCTTGTATCTGTTTGTTCCTTATAGATGATGAAGAAATACTTACTCGTGTTAGAATCCTTCCAACTGGTGCAGAGTCAAAGAATAGCATTGGTGCACCAAAAATCGACTCAGTGAACTTCGAGAAGAAGGCTTTAGAAGCTTTTAATCCCGAAAGGGTAGTGAATATTGATCTAAAAAAAGGCACTTGTAGTTGAAATCAACGCATAAAAACCAATTAATGTGACACTGGTATATTTAGGAATTTTGACTGCAAAAGCTAGCTAATAACTGGCTGCAGCCTGAAGAGCAGAAAAACCAATCTGACTTAACACACTCGCAAAGAAAAAACTATGACCTTTTGAGATAACAATGTAAATCCAAGAAAGGGTTCCACCAGACATCACCAATTGGCTTATCTTTTTCCTCAGTCAGTAATTTAGTATTAGGTTGTTAGATAAAACAAACTGATAAAGGAGTAACTTGAACAGACGATATAAAGTTTCAGGTTCTCGAACATTATTTGAATAGATCAAGAATTGGTAGGCATGTAAAAAGACAAAAATATGAAGAAAGTGCAAAAATACCCGAATACACCAAGGATCGGTAATTCCTTCTTCATAGCAAGGGGATTTTCTCTAACGCCTTTTTTCATCCAGTCTCCCTGAATGTCACCAGTCAACTCAGTCATAATCAATCCCGGGGCAATAGCATTCACCTGTAAGAGTGAAAAATTCTATTCACTATTCATGAGTATAACTATAGATTCAAGTAGTAGCCACTGCTAAGGTTAGATCTAAACATAAGAGAAACACACTGGTGCTTTTGAAACTCACATTTATGCCTGTGCTAGAGTATTCCCTTGCCATAGATTTAGTAAACACAATGACTCCGGCTTTCGCAGCACAATAGTTAGTTTGCCCAGCATTTCCAACCAGACCAACAACAGATGTGATATTGATTATTCTTCCCTAAACAAAATGTAAGAGGGTAAGAAGATTGAACCTACATAGTCTTTGAAAGAGAAGCAATAGTAACCTGCATTATTGACCAGTACACCAGAAGTCCCCCAAGCATCAACTGCCTGCAATTTTTATCAAGTGAGTAGCATTGGTAACAATTTTTGGACATTAAACATATGACCTAATTGTCGTTCACTGTTTTTATCATAGATGCTACGTCTCATAAATATTCAGATTCATGGACTTTTGGATCTATTTATGCCCGTCAATTACTTATTGTACTGTATATTGCTTGAAACTCTGTATGACGAGCTTGTTGATGCCATTGTTCTATTTAGAACCAGCTTATCACCTGTGGATGTCTCGTGTGTGAAGCAGTGTCATATTGATTATGTAAATCACGTTTTGTGTGTATTTAACTTAAACTTATATACCGTTTATGGTACTTGGCACTTGGCAGGTATACATGTTCAAGTACGACACCATCCACGGCCAATGGAAGTACCACGAGCTTAAGTTAAGAATTATATACCGTTTATGGTACTTGGCAGGTATACATGTTCAAGTACGACACCATCCACGGCCAATGTAAGTACCACGAGCTTAAGTTAAGAATGAGAAGACCCTTCTCTTTGGCAAGAATCTCGTCACTGTTTTTCGCATCAAATAACATCTTAAGCCATCGTAATACATATAACAAACTAAGTAATGGACATGTAATACATAACCCGTGCTCAACACAGGTTATATACGAAAATAACAAAAGTTGAACACAAAGTAATGTATTGAATATACAATTTCTTAATATGCTAGAATTAGAATATCTCACAATTCTCATATCTTTAAATATGTCCATACTTCTGTATGTGATAGAAATACTTAGTATATATTTACTCTTACCGGGGGAGTCAATAACACTGTCAAAATAATAGAACCCAAAATGGAATCAGTCAAGCAAATCAAAACATAAGTATGTTGCAAGAGAAAAAGATGGAAATTTTTGAAAAGCTGTTAATAACTACTACATGTAAAAGAGTATGAGCCCATATACTTTATATTACATTAAAGAATATGAATAGCTGTTACATTAAAATCAAATTAAACACGACAGTTTACATGCCTGCTGAGGAGCTTTGTCGGTGAACGGATGCCAGTAACGCATTGCAATAGTGACATTAGCACATAATTTCTTTGCTTCAAGTTCTGATTTTCATAAGAAACAGCTACAATCATAAATATGTACTGAGCTTCCGTATAAAAATCACACCGTATGTAAGTATAGCTATCCTATATAAACCATATGTAACGTTTTTTCAAATAAAATGAACCAAATCAAAAAATACAACCTAATTATAGCTATCCTAGGGAACATTTCTTTCTGAAAAGAGTGAGGAAACCACCCTAAAATTCTGAGAAGCATGCTACTCTGAAGGCATTTACAACAGAATCACAACCTTTCGTAGACATTGAATCCAAGCATTATAAATTGAATATTGAGACTAAAATGCAACTCTAAACACCACCTTATTTTGAAACATCTCCCTTAAATGTAAGTGGTTGACCACCGAGTGCCTCAATCTATAAGAAAATAGTCGTAATGGTTCAACATGTAAAGGATATCATATCTTTTACCCGGTAAAAGAAAACGAAAAGTGAGGACTTTTGTATTTAAAAAAAAAAAATGTTTCTTTATTAGGTATGATGCTTATAATTTATTTATTTTTTCAATTATGTTTAATTAAAAAAACTTAAATAATTCTTTATTTAGCAAAAGTATAAGTAAAATCGTTTTTTGAAAAAAATTAAGTTAAAAAATACATGTGTTAAAAATTAAAAGATAAAAAGCTATGGGTAGGCGGGGTAGTCTAATAATAATAAAGGGGCTATCATGTAATTTGCATCTAACAAGAAAAGCTAACCCAATTGAACGATCTAACAATTATTTGTCTCTCAAAAACGTAAATCGGAGTTCCTAACCCTAAATCATTGAAGAACCAAAAGTCGAATATCACAATTCATTCAATTCAAAGTTTATACCTCTAAGTTATTACAGTAGTTGGTAAGATTTTGGGTTCCATGTCTAATTTTCTACTTCAATAATATTAATGTTTTCTATTATAGATTGCTTTTTTTACCCATAGCTAATTTTGTAAATTGTGTTTAGTGAATTTAAATTGAATTTGTATATTGTTGTTGTTTATAGGAATGAAAAGATTCATAGATAAGGATATGCGTTTGTTAATTTGTGATTTTATAGTGAATGAATGTGTTTGTTTGGTTATTGTCGAGTTTAGAACATACGATATATGAGTCAACTGATGACGTAGGGTTTAAGTAGAAAAAGGGTTGGATTTTTATTAAGGATGAGATAGTTCATGTTTATACCAAGTATACATATTTTGACTTTAAAAGTCAAAACCATGGATTATATTGAAATTAATATGCTCTTTGTTACAATTGCAACATTGTATTAAAATCTTATGTTTTAGTGCCTATGATTAAAGGCACATGGATATCTTTGTAAATTATGGACCCAAAAACCTTAATAACTTTTTTTTTGCCTAAGATTAGTGATGGTGCATTGGTGCTGCTGCCGTCCTCATGAAAAAAAAGTTTGGCTCTAAAGAAAGGTCTCCAAATTCTTGGCGTGTTCAGGTCTGTTTCTTATTTTTAGGGTTGAAAAATAGTTCGGTCGACTTTTTTGAATAACGTTTTGGAGTTAAGGTTGAGAACATTATGTATGAATCAAGTACAATGTCTCATATTGTAGTATTGTATCAAAAAGAAAAAAAGCTCCAATTCTACGTGCACCAACAATTTGTATAGTCATGCTTCATCCGTCTTACATATTTAAAATTGTATTTGGATCTAGATACTGCGGATAGACATACGGATCCACACCTTAATGATCTTAAAAGTAATAATCATTGACAAGGTGCGTTAGTTCACTTTTTAGTTCAGCATTTGCTTAGAAGTAGTTATCCAGGCAAGTTCTTCACTTTGTCTATGTGTCTCCTGTGACTTGTCTATTATATGTCTAATTATTGTCCATCTTTTTTACAGGAGCTCATATTGGACCTGAGCCAACACAGATAGATTTGTTGTGGTCATGGTATGTCGCTTCTTCATTTTCTTTCTTTGTACGATCTTTCAAGTACCTAGCTTCCATTGTTTAAGATATTTGGTTCTAAGATATACTTTAGCAAATGTACGTAACATGATTAACAGCAAATAAATCATGAAAAACCTAACAACACACCTGTATACCTGTTTTTTGTTGCTCTCAAAGAACCAATTAGCAGAAAGTTCATCAAGAGTTCAAGAAAGACATGAAAAATAACTAAGTTCATTTTATAGAGATCAAAATATTCTTTTATATATTAGAACTGACAGATAGCTTCTATATATCGCATCTTCAACCCATTATCTTCTTTACCGGGTGCCTTTTAGTAGGGTTAATTTTAAAAGGTCAGAAATAGCTATACATTGTTTATACACACTCATGATCCATATTACAGAAGCCAAGTGTTGTGGGCCAAATTTCCATACGTCTTGGTGTAAGAGTATTATAGTTATGCATAACACTAGAACAATGACAAGAGCTTTAATTTATCAACACTACAACAATAGTGAGACGTAAATAGATTTTTAATATACTCAACAATAAAGGTCTAACATACAACTGTATATGTAGCTGTGGTTATCACTGTGACGTGCTATATTTCTGTGTATGACATTCCAAAATCCTTGCAATTCTTTGTATTTTGATGTAACTGATTTCAAATCTTCATGGGATGCTTAGGTTTTTTGTCAAAGATAATACATTACACGTGTGACTATTACCAACATATTAAACTTTACTGTTTACAGAATGGACCCAACGAAAGAAGTATTCCAGTAAATACTGTAGCTGTTCAAGCTGATATACCAACCCTAAAACTTTACTGTTCACAGAATGGACCCGACAAAAAGGAAATATTGTTGTTGTTCAAGCTGATATGCCATATAGCGGTTTAACTAATTTCGAAACTGCATCCGTGTCAAAGTTCGAGTGTTCGCAAATGCCACATCAGGTTAGTTACCATGCCAAAACTCAAGGGCGGTTTACAATATTGACTCAATTGGCGTACTAAGTGTACTCTTTGTGTGAGTTTATACAGAAATAACTCTGCAAAACACCTAAAGTTCTCAAAAGTGTAAAGAAGTACATAGTTAATGTAAAAATGTCAAAAACTACACACTTTTGTGTTGTTTTTGGAAATATTGATATTTTTTGAAATTCTTGTGTAAGTTAAAGAAATTACTTGCAGAATGTATTAAAAAAATCCAAGTTTTGACGATTTCAGGAGTTTTCCATTTTTAGGTGTTTCCTATTAGGTCATTTAGGTACAAACTCGAGGAATTGGTACATTTGTAACTAATTCTTTTTACAAGTGTTAAATTTTTTATTATCCTCAAAACATATCTGTCTTAGATATATCATGATTTTCTTTGAAGCTAATTGTACGTTGTGTTTTTTTTAAGCTGCTGTAGCATATTACATTTGTGGACACTCCTGGAGTATTGTCAGGCGAAAAGCAAAGAACACAAAGAAGCTATGATGTTACATGTGTCACGTCGTGGTTTGCTGCAAAGTGTGATCTGATCTTGCTTCTCTTTGATCCTCACAAGCTTGATACACTACAAGAAAAAAGGGCTTTAATGACGAATGGAAAATCGTCACTATTAGAGGAAAATTCGTCACAAAACCAGTTTAATGACGAAAATCGACGTCGTCACTTGTCGTCACAATAGCTCCGTCACAAATTTATTAATGACGAAATTGAATTTGACACTAAATTAATGACGAACTAAAGTCGTCACTTACGGGTGTGTGACAACAAATTTCTTCACGTAATTTCATCACAAAAGTGGCTAACATCGTCACTATCTGCTGGAATTAGTGACGAAAAAAAGGCGTCACTTATTGGGTGAACCTAACGAGAAACTAACGAACCTTAACGTCCAATAGTGACGACATACGTCGTCACTTTCCAGAATTTTATATTGGCTGCAATTTGCAATTTGCAATTTTCAATTCTATATTGGCTGCAGAATTCTGTAGATGAGAAATGACAAAAAGCTATAAAAGATGAGCATACGTCGTCAACAACAAGAAATCACTTGATCCATACGTCCAACAATATTCGATTTATAGTATATGTTTTCAACAATGCGAAATCACTTGATCCATACGTCCAACAATTATTCGATTTATCATTTAAACTTCAACTAAAAATACAAATAATCCTGAGCTTCATCATAATCTTGAGCTTCATCCAAACTTCTACATGCCATCATCTTGAGCTTCATCATAATCTTCACTATCATAATCCTCCTGCATAAAAATAATAATTTCAAAGCACAAAATTAATATTATCCCGGAAATCTGAATCTTATCTTCAAAACCTTAAACAGATTATATGCCAAAACACCCCCTTTATATTAAATGATGGCCTATTCGGTGGTATTTGCTACCTGTTGAAATGTTAGCTGCAAAAATAATGAATTTGTTCTGATGGCCTTGTACTTTGGAGATTGATGAAATATTACTGTAATCATCAGATTCCTATTCTTGGGGTGCCTGGTGTGGCAAAAATTCCAATTCGTAGTTATGAGGATGTAGCGATAACAATGAATTGGGTTGGACATTGTGGAAAGGAAATGTAAATCCTAGTGAATTGGTGAAGTATTTCTGATGTTGTAATTTTTTTCTTTTGGAGTGACTTTGATGGAGCTACTAACCAGGAAACGGATTAACATGAATATGAGCCGACGGAAAGAAGAGATTCTTTACCAGGAGAACACGGGGTGGTTTTACTACAGAGTATTCATTATGCATTTGACAGCAGACTAAAATTTAAAATATCAACTTGTGGTAACTTTCAAGTATCTACAGCAGGTATTCTACAAGTCAGGCGATATAGCCCTAACAACCAATTTTAACAAACGCTCATATCAAGGATACTAAGAGTCAACCTAATTCTTATAAGTTTGATTATGAGCTGTATATAGCCCCTTAAAATAGTCATGTAAATAATTCTCAGTTAATTAAACTACTGAAGATATAAAATATGAACTTACATTTTCTTGAGATTGCCATGCAGTGAAGTGCTTCAATAGATAATCCACTTTTTTTGTAAGGCTGACATGCTCCTTTTGTAGTTTGAGATGGTTTTCCTTCAATTCCAAATGATCTTTCTCCAACTGCTTTGACTTTTCCTTTTCTGAATTAAGATCCATTCTTAAACTTTCAGTCTCAAAAACATGCTTGGTAGAAGCTGACCGTCCCCTTATATGTCCTGGAATATGACCCAGTTTTTCTATGCAAATCTCAGCCGGTGTACATGAAGAACTAGCTTCCTCATTTTGTAAATCAAGCTGCATAATAAAAGAGCAGTTTATTACAACCATCTAGGCATTAAGATGAATATAAAGATTTTAGTGCCAAAGATGCAACAGTAGAGAAAATACCCAAATCTTATTGGCCTTATCATTGATCATTGCTTTCTTTTTCTTTGAATAGTGAGCTATCTTGTACCCTCCAATCGCCGTTACTTCTTCTCCTCGTTTCCTTTTCTGTTTTAAATGATATTCAACAATTATGACCAAAGCAAATAATACCTTTTTAAATTGAACTAGTATTTCTAAATCCTTAATTTGTAACTAACTTCATGAATTCTCCTTGCAACTGACTTCGTGCCAACAGTAGGTGGGACCTCATTACAAGCTCTGTTATGCTTATTTGTAGCGCTTATTTTCTGCGAGATTAAAAGTAGAAGAATGGGTTATTCAATTTAATATGTCAACATTAACATATTACTACATAAACAAGTCCAAATATCAAAGGAGGAATCTGAAATAACAGCAGATACAGTAGATATAAATCAGGTTTGTTGCAGCTAAACAACCCACTTTGGGATTGCCTTCTAAATAGTAATTTGTAATTATCAATAGATCTATAAGAAGAGTTAGAACCTGAAACTCTTCGCTCGCAAACCTATCACATAGGAGGACCCACTCAGCAACCTTTACACCGTTTGGTGGATGTGTGGTTGCCTCCTCTTTAGTAGGGTACCTTAGGTAATGCTTGTGCAATATATATTGCTTAGTTCTATGGTGGCTTGCTAGCTGTGTTTTAATAGCACGTGCCATCAGCGGGCATGTTGATTTAAAATCTGAGTGTTCCTACAAAAAAACAAAGCTCAAAATCCATTAATAGATGATTAATTTTGCTGCAACCTTGTTCTATTAAAAAAAATTACCGTGGTCTTGCTGGTGATATCTTGTTTCAACAAATCAGGTTGCTTCTTCCAAGTTCTTCCATCAAACACAGCACATTCTCGCACCACACATCCACCCTTGGTAATAAAGGTTTGGCTATCGTCCCCAACTATACGTCCCGCACAATCATCAATCTCAAAAACCAATTTTCTTTGATTAAATCTGCTCTTTCTGTTTGCACTCAAAGCTCTCGATTCCTTCCTAGTAATAGTTGTGCCTACATAGATTTAGTTAAAATAAGAATCAATTTATCATTCAATGAAACAGATAGTTTTAGATTAAGAAACGCACCATTTGAATTTGAAGCAATGTTTTCTTGGTGATGAGCACTAGTGACTGTATTAGTTTGTGGAGAATTAACTTCATGTTCTTGGTGATCTTCCCGATACAGGTTCTCCATTGTCACATTATCTTCATGTATAACCGATTCTTTATCTTGAAATCGCAAATAGCCACGTTCCTTATTGATAGGGTGACGATCATTATTAGTACTTGGGTTTTGCGAATCAAGCCTTTCAAATGCACCTTTTCCAGGTCCAGACCCAGAATACCAAATTCTCGAGGTGTTTTTACTCTTCATGGAATGATCAGAAATCTGCATTTGAATAAAATATATCGTGTAAACAACAATGAATTGCATGTAGGAAGCCCAATTAGTAGCTGATACTAACTTCTAATCTGTTTTGCTGAATCTACTTATTTTTGCCCATCAAAAGATCAAAAATGTAATACAGAACTTATAACCAATGCTAGTAATTCTGACAAGTTGACATGTTCTGACACAATGTATCGGTCTAATACCTGGTTTTCCCCTACCTTTTGCTTCAAATTTTGACGACTTGGGTTCACCATCTCCCCATTATTCTGAATTCCACTAGCATTGATCTTTCTTTGTTCCTGATTTCCAACTAGTGGTAGTCCCTGCATACAGAAATAGTATAACATGTGATCAAATATAGAGAAAGATTACTAATGGTTAGTAAACAATTTCCTAAATTTCATTTGTATGTTAAGAACTTGTTGCTGTTAATATAGTAGTTAAAATGTTAAAGTGCTTTTAGTACCTTGTGAAGCAGAGTGATGGGTAACATTGATGTCTAGAATCTAGTTGAATACAGGTTATCTAAGTGTGTTTGGGTAATGTTTTGGATTTGGTACTAGTAATATGCAGATCACTATAAGCGTATAACTAACTAGTGTACAGGAGGGCATCCTATTCAAAAATTACAGTTCAAGGATCACAGAACCAAATTCATAAGAAGTATTAAGAAAGGTGTTTCGTATGAAGGGAACACATGTAAATCTTCAAATTAACACTAAAATAGTTATGTCTGCTCAGTGGTATGATGCTCAGTGGTATGATGCTACCTGCTAATATGGGATTATATGACAATCAGTTTGTGAATGCAATACCTTACGCCCCCTAACCCGTAAGTGAAAGACGGTGTTTGAGATTGTGTGCCCTAAAAGCATAATATGATGCTGCCTGCTAATATGGCAAACCATGTGGCTTTCAAAACACGGATTGGCATGACACCTTTTCAACAAACAAGACGATAAAGGTTTATGCCAACTGGTGTGGTTTTCAAGTCGCACGATAGGCCTGTAACAGTTTGTCTAGTCTCAAAAACCAATTTTTACGAACAGATCTAACAGTATGTTCAAAGTTGAATTTTCAAAATAGACACTCCACCATAACCGCTAATTTACAGATAATATGTCATCATGACACGGTGAGTAATGCCATTGTGATTTATAAGTTACCAATTTCTAATTTTATAAAGCGAAGTGAAGTACCCCATTACTAGACATCCTTACATTTCCAAACCGATAGAGGTAAACAAAATCCGTGCACCAAAGGAGTGCTACTTTAGTATAGGCCTGTCCTAGAAGAAAACGAACTGGTACATTATAAATTAATACCTCAGGAACACCGACATTTCTTTTCACTCTTTTGTTTATACAAAAGAATGAGGGCATGGCCTAAGCTGAAGCTTTTAGCTAGTTTGCTACTGGATGTCTGCTATAAGGCTGATCGACCCCATGGCAGAGCCAAATTGTAATGAGCTAGCGGGTGAACCCAAACATATACAGGAAATTACTACGTGGCATGGTGTCACTGAAGTTTACCTTGTTTTCCCATAGCATTTGCTTCAACTTTTGATGACTTGGGTCCACCATCCCTTCATTATTTTGACTTCCCCTAGCATTAATCGTTCCTTTTTCCTATATAACAACACATTACACATACATAAGTGGGGAGATGAATAAAGAAAATGTATCCAGTCGACCTATTTTGTATAAATATTATTTCATTTACCTTGTTTTGCCCTAACGTTTGCTTCGACTTTCGACTTACCTTAGCATTCATTGTTCTTTGTTCCTATATAAAATTTCAAGGCATATAAAGTATATTAATTACAGAACATAGTAACCATAGTATAATAAGTGCAGAAATAATACATCCAAACATCCCAAAATTTCATTACCTTTTCCCCTCGTTTTTGCTTCAACTTTTGACGACTTAGGTTCACCATCTCCTCATTATTCTGAATTCCACTAGCATTCATATTTCCGTGTTCCTATATATATCACAACACCAAGGTTTTAGATTAGCAATAATAAACAGCAAAAGCAATATAATAATCAAATAATCTTAAAGAGCTCTTAAAGTAACCAAACACCACTTTTGGCAGTAGGTACAAATATTGTAAGCAAAAATGATCAAAACATTTGTGATCAAAGAATAATTATCATCAGCAACAAACCATAAAAAAATTCAATAACAAACCAGAAAGGTCGAAACAGAACGATTGTTGTTACAATAAAAGTAAAACATAGAAACAAAAATGAAAGAAAATCTATTCTCAATCAGAACAATCATCTAGCGGCGATTCCTCGTGAGAAGAAGATAGTGATTTTGTTGAGTCAATGTCATCATCATCATCATCATCATCATCACTGAATTCGTCATCTCTTGAGTCATCATAAGCGGTTGATGCATCTACAACTTCCAATGGGACGGAACCTCTTGTTAAGGATGGTTGATTTAGATTTAAATCAACGGGCATATTCAAATGTGGCTCTTCTTCCTGAAATACTTCATCTACGTGATGCCTTTCTGCTTCTCCTCCTTCGACCGGAACATTATACAACGTGCGCGGATCATTACTTTCCACCACATACCAATTTCTCCCTAATTTTAAATCCGGCACGTAGAAAACTTGTTTAGCTTGGGATGCAAGAATGTACGGTTGATCTACGTACCATTTTCTAGACGTATTAACACTAGTACTTCCAGATTCTTTGTCAACTTGTAGTCCATTCGCATTATCAACCTTAAACCATTCACATTTAAATACTAACACTTTTTTATTTCCTCCTAAGTATACCACTTCCAAAACTTCTTGTAAAATCCCAAAATAGTTAATCACGCTCGACCCATGGTCACCTTTAACTACAACCCCACTATTTTGGCAGGTCCTATTCTCTTCACGGGTTTGGGTGTGGAACTTATACCCATTCACCATACATCCACTATAACTATTCACTGAATTTAAAGGTCCACGGGATAGTATCCGAATTTCAGAAGCAACCGAATGCAAATGAGTATTCACCTAAACAAATAGTGCATATAAGTTAGTGGTTACCCAAGGTTTGTCATTTTTAAATTCGAGTAAAATTTAAATCTCAAAAGTAATTCTTACACGTTGCTGAAGCCATGAGGCAAATTCTTTGTCATGACGTTCATTTACATGGTTAAAGTTTTCTTCTTCTAGTTCAACTTTGTGTTCACTGAAGATATTAAACATTTAGTAAGTTATAACCAAAAAATAAAGTATAAATGTCTTAATACAGAAAGTTTACTTACTTTATAAGTTCTCCCATTTCAGGGCAATTATTTAATATGTATGTATGAATCTTCATTAGTTCGGCTTCACTCAAATCACAACTTTTGTAACCACCTATTGGACGCCCTTTACTTGAGAAAACAGAAATTTCACCACCAGGGTGTATCATTTCATCGTTGCGTTCGCTCTTGTTGAACACCGTGTCAACATCATTGAGATACATAGAACAAAATGTTACACATTCATTTTCTATATATCTTTGAGCTATGCATCCTTCTGGGCGAGCTTTGTTTGTGACATATCCCTTTAAAACATGCATTTTCCTAATGAAACAAAAAATAATTAGTATGAACACAGTTAGGAAGTTTTAAGGCATTTGATAAATATGATTACCTCTCAAATGGGAACATCCATCGATATTCGGGTGGACCTGAGATCTTTGCTTCATAGGGTAAATGGATCAAAAGATGAGTCATAATGTCGAAGAACGAAGGAGGAAACATCCTTTCCAGTTTACACAAAATGACAATAATTTTCTCTTCTAGTTTCTCAAGGATATCTAGGTGCATAGTCCGTGAGCATATTATCCTGATAAACTCACTTAGTTCATATATCACGAGCCGAACCTCCTTTGTTAAGGAACCCCTAATTAATAAAGGTAAAACTCGTTGAATGAAAACATGAAAGTCATGACTTTTCATCCGTGACATTTGAAGTTCTCCATTTTTTACGCACCTAGATATAATTAAGGCAAGTCCATCCGGGAATTTGAGTGACATGAGCAAGTTTGATATCTTGTGTTTCTCGTCCTTTGTCAAATGGCAGCAAGCCATAGGAATTACGAATGATTTACCTCGTCATTGTAGATGTAAGCTTTTCTTCAATCCTCGGTCCATTAGATCTTGACGAGATTTCCATGTGTCTTTAGTCTTGCCCTTTATTTTGAATAATGTTCCCGTTAGACTTTCTGTCACATTCTTAACGACATGCATGATATCAATGTTGTGTCTCACTTTTAGTTTAGCCCAAAACGGAAGATTAAAGAACACACTTTTCTTGTTCCATCCTTTTGTTCCTTCTAAATACTTACGTTTCTTTTTGTTAACCACGGAATGCGAGACACCAATGGAACATTCAATATCATGCAAAACTTCATATCCAGATTTAGGTGCAATCAGTTCCCTATTATCGACAAACTCGTCAAAATTCATTTTATCCTTTCGCCATTTATGTGACAATGGTAAAAATCTTTGATGTCCCGTGTAACATACTTTTCTACCCCATTTCAAATAATGAGATGAAGTTTCATCCATACACGTTGGACAAGCATTGTAACCCTTGACGCTCCAACCAGAAAGCATACCATACGCCGGAAAATCATTTATCGTCCACAACAACGCCGCACGCAATGTAAAATCCTCTTTTCTTAGTGCATCATAAGCATTGACACCCGCCCACAAATCCTTAAGTTCATCAATTAGAGGTTCCAAATAAACATCAATATTAACAGGTGTCTTAGGACCCGGAATCAACATTGACATGAACATGTATGGGTCCTTCATGCATTTCCACGGAGGTAAGTTGTATGGAACAATAAAGACGGGCCATATGCTATATGGATTGCTTAGGTTACCAAATGGATTGAATCCGTCTGTTGCCAAACCTAAACGTATATTACGTGGATCACGAGCAAATGGAGGATCGATTTTGTCAAGGTGTTTCCAAGCCTCGGTGTCCGCAGGATGTCTAGCTATATTATCATCACGAACTCGTTTCTCCTTATGCCACCTCATATCAGACGCAACTTGCTTATCAATAAACAACCTTTGAAGCCTAGGTATGAGCGGAAAATATCTAAGTACCTTTTGTGGTACCTTTGAATCGTTTTTCTTAAATCAAGGTGCGTTACACTTTGTACAATGGGTGTGATTTGCTTACTTATTTCTATAAAGAATGCAGTCATACACACATGCGTGTATTTTCTCTCCTCCGAACCTCTAGTTGTCTTCAAATGTAAAATGGTAACAACAAAAGAAAACTTTGAAAATTTTTGGCATCCTGCATAAAGCTCTTCATGTGATTCGTCTAACAATTTGCGAAGAGTGTTCAAATTTTTTTCAACGAGAACGGAAGAGTTGCTTTTAGTCTGCCAGTTTTCACCCCAAGTACTTTGACCTATGTTATCTAACATCTCATCAAGGTCGTCATCACTCATATCATCGCCACCTCCTTCACTTCCATCAAATAGCACATCATCACCACCACCATCATCATCATTATCTGATTCCTCTCCATGATAATTCCACGTTGTGTAACCTCTAGTGATTCCATTTTGCATCAAATGATTATACATAGTTTCTCTATTTTTGTTACGAAAATTGTTACAACTTCTGCAGGGGCATGGAATAGCCAATGACTCATCTCTGCCATGGTATGCAAAATCTAGAAATTCTATCACACCAACCTCATATCTTATATCATTTATCCTATCATATATGTTCATCCAAGGCTTATCCATTTTTATGATAAAATCGATAAACCTGGAAAACATATACAACTCATTTTTCAAAATTTACATATTGTTACGATCATAAAATACTATTTCATAAGAAGTTCAACTTAATGTAACATTATTCTGATTAACTAAGAAAATCACATACTCACACATTTTCACATTCACCACTACTTATTCAAACATTTTTGAACGAAGTACAAACAAACTCATATCTAATCATAGTCGATTCTAACCAAAACTAATAATCTCAAAATTGTCAATACTTATACAAAATCGCCAATACTATAACAACCCGCAAATTTCATCAATGTAAATATCCATCTATTAAGTTAGATACAATGTACTATCTATCTATTATATATGAACCACCTTTTTCAGGGAAATTTTTCGCTTTATTACATTACTTGCATTGCCAATATCTCAATATGCAATATAGCTTGCATAATTAAAGTTAACGAGCTCACACAACTTACCTATGGCAATCTTATCTTCATATATGTCAAGAAAATATCATAAAATGTCAAGTCAATATCATAATATCATTTTTACAAAGTACATTATTCATATAATGTACCATTTGCAACGTTATATCAAAACATGCTTTAAACCGTTATCGTATGCCTCAAAACCCTAATTTCATGAAAGATTAACATCTAAAGTGAATGCACAAGCTACTAAAACACATGTACAAGTAATTTGAAATATAAACTCCCTCCAAGTCAAAGTACAAGTCTTTAAAAGCTCAATATACAAGTCATTAAGCATGATCTCCAAAATAGCCGTTTTACCTCCGTTTTCATTCTAGTTTCTTCACCACCACTTTTGTACAAGCTACTACACTCAATATACAATGTGTAAACCCTAATTATTCTATTCATAAGCTCTCTTACATATTTTTACACTCAAAACCCTAATTCCAAAACCAGAAACCCTAACCCGAGCAAAATACTAAACCATGACCCGTTTCTTGATTTTTATCCATTGTAAACCCAAACCATTACTCAAATAAGTTGTAATAACTTAATTTACAACATTATCAATCATATTCTATCATCATTTCATCATTTTACTTCAATTATATGCAAATTAAACCTAGAAAACCCTAATTAAGCCCTAATTGGAACTTTTGACCCGTTTACTCATTTTCGCCCATTTTAAACCCAAACCACCTATCAAACCTTGATTATAATCCTTAATACAAGTCTTGTGAACATATATCTATCATTACTAATCAAATGTACATGAAATCCAAGCTTGAAAACCCTAAATGAGCCCTAATGTACCCGTAACCCAAAACCTTTGCAAATTGACCCATTTTGAAAGTTTTTCTTGCAACCAAGCACCTCAATGACAAGCACCACTCTTCCTAAGCTGCTTACAAGCACCTCTCCTAAATATCTTCTTCATTCTTGGTACAAAAATTGGCCACATCACCCCTTTGTCTCTCTTTCTTAGCCGCGGCATCACAAGACCAAGCCAACACACCAAAGCTAGTTTCTAGCTTATGCAACTCATCACATAGCCTCTCCTCATCACCCTCTAGCCCTCATACATGTCCTCACCTGGTCACAAAGTATCCCTTAGCCTCCAAGCTCCATTCGTGTATAAATAGGGCCATAAACTCTTCATTTGAACTCATCCCCCACTTCCTCCTCTATAACCCTTAATAGCAGCAATACTTTGCTCTAAGAAGATCCTAAGAGGTCCTAAGAAGTCTCAATAACATAATTTAAGCAAAAGAAACCAAGAAAAGAAGCCCGGGAGTCGTTATTCTAGGCGTATGAAGCTAAAAGTCCCGATTTCAACCCGTTTTCAAGCTATAAGCTCAAAACCAGGGTCTATGATTTTCATACCTGCTCCTACACTCTTATAATGTTCATATGATCCTAAATATACTCTTTTTAAAGTTTTATAACTCAATTCATACTCATTTTCCATTTTGATCCAAAACCGTACACCCGAAACCCTAATTTTATGTTTTTCTTTAAACTAAATGTTATAATGGTTAAATATTGTTATAATCTATCCTAACATTCTTAACTAATGTTAATATAACAACTTTATTAAGTCTTGAAGGAATTTGAACTTAAAACCCGCGCGTTTACGTTTTAAAACCCTAATATGACTTGTTTTGCTTCCTAGCTTAACGAATCGTTATTTTAAACTTTCATTATGCTAAACCTTCATATTTTAGCTTATATTAATATGCTATAACCTGTAAATTACTTTTCATATTGAAAAATATCATTATTATTGATGTTGGACTTGTTTTGCAAATCATTTTCATGCAAGGGGTATATACTGTAACTTTTGAAAACTTATAAGTACAAGGACTATTTTTGCTATATTTCTAAAGTTATAACTATAGAGGTCTATTATGTCACTTTTCAAAGTGCAAGGTTTACTTTGTACATCTTTTAAACTAGAAGGACCAAACTCGTAAAAGTGCAAACTCCAAGGGTATATTTTGCCATTTTTCATTCTTAAGGGTCTAAAGTGTAACATTTTGAAAAAGTATAAAAACATGTTCAAAACATTACAATACATGACTTTAATTAACGTTTGACGTGCTTATCGTTTCCAGTTATCAAACAAAACGCTTATAACCGATTATATCGTATCACAATACTAGGGAGCTTCATATAAAGATGTTTCATCTTAGTATTACGTTCTGACTGAGTTGTTGGGTTTACGATTTAAAGTGCCCTAGCTCCTTAAACGTTTACTGAATGACCTCTAACTTATGATGGCCCGAACGGTGATACAATACTCCATAACAATTAAATCAAAGATGATATTCATAACAATCGAACTAAGACTTGACATATTACCCCAGGTTGCGTGTGACGAAGCCGTTACTTTCATTCCATATACCTTTGCTATCACTCAGATTTCCCTATACAGTTAAAGCGAGTTCATAGCCTCGCATTTCAATATTTCAAATGTTTTATAAACCCGCGAGGGGGATACATGCTATAAACCATGAATGCAATTGTTTTATGTATGCTATTCTAATTTATTATTGCCTAAGTAACTATTTGCCTTTAAGTCCCCATTATCATGAACCGTTAATTACGCTACAGAGTGAGCGCGAATGTTGTGAATAGATCTATTTGGGTTGGACTCCCCGTTGGTGTACCCAGTCATACCGGTAACCAATTGCACATCATTAGAATATAACTGCAGGTGTTTTGGCAAAGGCACCCGTTGGGGCTATAACGTATCAAACATATCCCAAGGCTTCGGATTCATAAGCTAATGGCAATAATATTTGTTTTATAACAGGTGTATAACAACGTTAACCACAAATATCAATATTTATTCCATGAATATCACTCAAACCTTTGGTGTTGACTTTTTAGCATGTGTTTATCTCAGGTAACTAAGACACCTATGGCACGAGTGGCGAGGGACTTGAAGATGGCAAAACTGTTATCATTCAAACTTTGTATTTTAGATTTTGGGACCTCTCGTTTGTAAAAACTCTGAAGAAATAATGAATGATAACTAAATTTTCAAAAACGACTATTTTTTATTCGTTTTCTATGTTTATGACTGTTGTACCTTAAAGTAATACCCCAGATTAGCTTCCGCTGCTATATGTAAAAATGGGGGTGTTACAGATTTGGTATCAAGAGCCAACGTTATAGAGAACAAGGTTTAAACCTTAACTATAACTACTTTTCTTTGTCCATCCAAGAAACTCCTCCGTGCCACTATATCTCCCGGAATGGTATGTAAAGATACATAACTATTATATTACTAAATAAATAACTTATGTTATTTATCTCTGGGTTGTTATCCGAACGATGCCTTCTCCCGATCGTCCTACTTTTAATATGGAGGATGCCTTTTCCTCAAACTTCCCAAACTATCTTCCTCCGGCTTCTCCGGATTATATCCCAACCTCACCGGGAAAAACTTACTCTAGTTCTTCCAACTCATTTAGAATTGTCCCGCTAACTTTACCAACTCTTTCGTTATTTCATAATGATCCTTACATGAAAGCTTTGCAAGTCTTTTATACTGAAAAATCACCTATCCCGCCTCCAACTATTATACCTACATCTTCAATACCTAAACCTCAAGAATCCTTTCTTCTGGAAGAATTTCTGTCACCTAAGAAACAAGGCCGGTCATCTTCTTCTTCCCTACCTCAAGCCTTTGAGATAGGCGAAAGTTCTCGAAAGACAAGCATAGAGCATCATGAGGAACAAATCGAGGAAATTCTAAATCATTTAGAAGAACTCTCTCTCAATCGTATTGAGCATATAGAAGATAAAGTTGAAGGTCTCGGAAAAGGACGAGTAATCTTCCAACAATATTTCGATACTTTGGAAGATGAACTTCAACAAGCTCGTGCCCAAATTACCAAACTTCAGAGGAAACAAATGTGTAGCAACCATAAGATTTCTCTAGCCCGCTTCAGGATTACTGAATTGGGAGACATCATCAACGACATGCAGATTCGTCACCAAGCAGACATAGAAAATCTCCAAGACTCCATCATCGAACTCAAGAACCGTATGGAATGATCATCCAACTTTTAGTTTAAATTCCAATTTTAGCTTTTAACCTAGCCACGGGATGTGTGGTATAAATAAAAACACTTGTCAAATCTTGACTATGTATAGTACTAAGGCAAGTTGTTCTTAATACAAAGGCAATCCCGTTATCCACCTTGTTGTTTCTTACCGCTTTATTCATTTCATCATCATTCATCATTCATTCATCATCATATGCATCATCATCAGATATCATTCTCGTTATGTGTTGTTTTTTGTTAATAGAATGCCTCCAAAAAGAGCATCAACATCGGAAGCGCCGGCTATGACTCAAGCTGTCATTAGAAAACTAGTTGTTAACAGTGTCACTGCGGCTCTAGAAGCTCAAGCTGCAACAATGGCAAGTACTGGTAATCCCAATAGGAATACTAATCCTACTAGAACTCCTGCAATAAAAACGGGAAACTATAAAGATTTCATCAGTTGTCAACCTTTCTACTTTAATGGTACGGAAGGAGTAGTAGGCCTTATCTGATGGTTTGAACGAACCGAATTAGTATTCTCTCGTAGCAGATGTGCGAAAGAAAACAAAGTAACATTTGCTATTGGTGCTTTAACTGACGATGCCTTGTCCTGGTGGAATGCATATGCCTAACCTATGGGAGTAGAGCAAGCCAATCAAATCACCTAGATTAAGTTAAAAAGGCTTCTGACGAACAAGTATTGTCCTTGGAGTAAGATCAGAAAAATGGAAAAAGAACTTTACAATCTGACTGTAAAGGGAAATGATCTTAAACCTTATGTTAGAAGATTCCAAGAATTAATAGTTCTATGCCCGACCATGGTGCCAAACAACGAGAAACTTTTGGAAGCCTTTATCGGGGGACTACCTCGAAGCAATGAAGGAAATGTTACTGCCTCCAAACCTCAAACTTTGGAGGAAGCCATTAACATAGCCCAAAGGTTAATGGATTAAGTAACCAAGCATACTCCAATGCAAGTATCAGGTGACAACAAACGAAAGTTTGACGACAGGAGAAATTTCAACAACAACTCCTGCAGCAATAACAACTACCGTAACACCAACACCAACAATCGCTACAACAATCACCAACTACAACAAAATCGAAGGCAAGAAGCTGTTAGGGCTTATGCTGTTACTCCATCTGGAAACAATAGGTATGCCGGAGACCTCCCTTTGTGCAAGAGATGTAATCTCCATCACACCGGACCTTGTACTGGCAAATGTAATATTTGCAACAAGGTGAGCCATTTGAGCAAGAACTGCCGAAGAAAGAAGCCAGCCACTAGAAGTAATCAACTACCAGTAACAGTTATATGTCATGCCTGTGGAGAAAAAGGGAATTATACAAATCAGTGCCGAAAGACCAACATCAATGCCTAAAGAAGAGCCTACATGCTGAGAGATAAAAATGCTCATCAAGACCCGAACGTAGTTATGGGTACGTTTCTTCTAAATCAGCATTTAGCCAAAGTATTGTTTGACTCTGGAGCTGATAAAAGCTTTATATCCATATCTTTTGCCTCTAAGCTAAATAGTCCGTCTATTACAATAGATACCTTTTATGATATTGAAATGGCTGACGGAAACTTAGTAAGCACAAACACAGTTATCAAAGGCTGCACTCTAACTTTGTTAGATCAACCTTTCGAAATTGATCTTATGCCAATTAAACTTGGTAGTTTCGACGTTGTCATCGGTATGGACTGGTTGTCCAAGTATCATGCCAAAATTCTCTATGACGAGAAAGTCGTTCACATTCCTATCAACGGTGAAACTCTAATCATTTGAGGTGATCAAAGTAAAACTCGACTAAATCTCATATCCTGTATAAAAACCGAAAGATATATATCCCGAGGTTGTCAAGTTTTCATGATCCAAGTAATGGAAAAGAAATCAGACGAGTTCTAAATCGACTTTATCCCCAGAGCAAAGAATTTTTAGATGTTTTTCCTAAAGATCTACCTGGTCTTCCTCCCATTCGCCAAGTAGAGTTCTAAATCGACTTTATCCCCAGAGCAGCACCTGTAGCTCGAATACCTTATAGATTGGCTCCTTCAGAAATGCAGGAGTTATCTAACCAGCTTCAAGAACAAGCAGATCAAGGTTTCATTCGACCAAGTCCATCGCCTTGGGGAGCTCCTGTCTTATTTGTTAAAAAGAAAGACGGATCTTTTAGAATGTGCATCAATTACCGAGAGTTGAATAAACTCACCATAAAGAATCATTACCCATTACCCAGGATCGATGACTTATTCGATCAACTTCAAGGCTTAAGCGTTTATTCAAAATCGATTTAAGATCAGGCTATCATCAACTGAGAGTAAGGGACGAAGATATTCCTAAGACTGCTTTCAAAACAAGATACAAACATTATGAATTTCAAGTCATGCCATTTGGTTTAACAAACGCACCTGCAGTATTCATGGATCTCATGAATCGTGTATGTAAACCATATTTGGATAAATTCGTAATAGTATTCATCGATGATATTCTTATCTATTCTCATAACAAAGAAGAACACGCTAATCATCTAAGAATAATCTTAGAATTACTCCAAAAAGAGAAATTGTATGCCAAGTTCTCTAAATTTGATTTCTGGATTCGTATCATGCAATTTCTTAGACATCTCATCGATAGTCAAGGACTTCATGTTGACCCTGCCAAGATTGAAGCTGTTAAGAACTGGACATCTCCTACTACACCTACAGAAGTGCTTCAATTCTTAGGACTCACCGGCTATTACCGAATATTTATCGAAGATTTTTCAAAGATTACAAAGCTTTTGACTAAATTAACCCAGAAAAACAAGAATTATATCTGGGGTGAAGAACAAGAATCAGCTTTCCAACTCCTTAAACAAAAACTCTATGAAGCACCAATCTTAGCATTACGAGAAGGAAACGATGACTTTGTCATTTATTGTGATGCATCTCTTCAAGGTTTAGAAGCTGTATTAATGCAAAGAGAAAAAGTCATTGCATATGCATCTTGACAACTCAAACCTCACGAAGAAAACTATACCACTCATGATCTTGAATTAGGAGAAGTAGTATTTTCTCTTAAAATCTAGAGACACTATCTATACGGTACAAAGTGTACAGTTTTCACTGATCACAAAAGCCTTCAACACATTCTTCGTCAAAAAGAATTGAATATGAGGCAACGCCGATGGTTAGAACTACTCGCAGATTATGATTGTGAGATGTGCTATCATCTTGGAAAGGCAAATGTTGTGGCAGATGCCTTAAGCCGGAAGAAACAAATCAAACCACTCCGAGTTAGAGCATTGATCCTAACCGTTCATCCAAAATTACCATCCCAAATTCTCGAAGCCCAAAATGAAGCCCTCAAAGAAGAAAATGTCAAAAATGAAAACCTACGAGGAATGGATAAATCATTTGAAATTCGTCCTAATGGAACACGTTATATCAAAAATCAAAGTTGGTTACCACTTTTTGGCGGTTTGAGAGACTTAATCATGCATGAGTCTCATAAATCGAAATATTCTATTCACCCGGGTTCTGATAAAATATACCACGACTTAAAGAAACTCTATTGGTGGCCTAACATGAAGGCAATCATCGTGGAATATGTTGGCAATGTTTGACATGTTCTAGAGTTAAAGCAGAATGTCAAAAGCCATCCGGCTTACTGGTACAACCAGAAATTCCTATGTGAAAATAGGAAAGGATAACAATGGATTTCGTTACAAAGCTACCCAAAACCTCAATTGTACATGACACCATCTGGGTCATTGTCGATCGCCTTACCAAATTAGCGCATTTCATACCCACTGGAGCGACTGATAGAATGGAAACTCTTACCATGTTATATATCAAAGAAATAGTCTCTCGACATGGCGTGCCAATCTCCATCGTCTCGGATCGTGATAGTCATTTTACGTCTAGATTCAAGCAATCATTGCAAAATGCTTTGGGTACTCAATTAGACATAAGTACAGCATATCATCCTGAAACCGATGGACAGAGTGAGAGAACCATCCAAACACTCGAAGACATGCTTCGAGCCTGTGTCATAGACTTTGGGAAAGGATGTGATAAACATTTACCATTGGTAGAATTCTCCTACAATAACAGTTATCATGCCAGTATCAAGGTAGCACCATTCAAAGCACTTTATGGTCGAAAGTGCAGACCACCTGTTTGCTGGGCCAAAGTTGGAGATGTTCAACTCACAGGACCAGAAATAATTCATGAAACCACTGAAAAGATCGTGCAAATTCGTCAATGCTTGCAAGCTGCAAGAGATCGACAAAGAAGTTACGCCAATGTAAGGAGAAAGCCTTTAGAATTTCAAGTTGGCGATCGTGTTATGTTATAAGTATCACCCCATAAGGTATCTTTCGATTTGGAAAACGAGGAAAGCTTAATCCCCGATACATTGGACCATTCAAAATCCTTGAACGGATTGGTCCAGTGGCATACAAACTAGAGCTTCCTGAAGAGCTTAGTAATGTTCACAATACTTTCCACGTTTCTAATCTCAAGAAATGCTTATCCGATGAATCTCTCATCATTCCAATGAAAGAACTTCAACTCAACGACAAACTCAACTTTGTAGAAGAACCAGTAGAAATTATGGATCGTGAAATCAGGCAACTAAATCGAAGTCGTATTCCTGTAGTCAAAGTACGATGGAACTCTAAAAGAGGACCAGAATTTACATGGGAACGCGAAGACAAAATTCGTGCCAAATATCCTCATCTGTTTTCAAACATCACTTCAACATCAAATTAAATCTCGGGACGAGATTTCTGTAAGGATGAGGGACTATAACAACCCGCAATTTTAATCAATGTAAATATCCATCTATTAAGTTAGATACAATGTACTATCTATCTATTATATATGAACCACCTTTTTCAGGGAAATTTTTCGCTTTATTACATTACTTGCATTACCAATATCTCAATATGCAACATAGCTTGCATAACTAAAGTTAACGAGCTCACGCAACCTACCTATGGCAATCCTATCTTCATATATGTCAAGCAAACATCATAACATGTCAATTCAATATCATAATATCATTTTTACAAAGTACATTACTCATATAATGTACCATTTGCAACGTTATATCAAAACAGGCTTTAAACCGTTATCGTATGCCTCAAAACCCTAATTTCATGAAAGATTAACATCTAAAGTGAATGCACAAGCTACTAAAACACATGTACAAGTAATTTGAAATATAAACTCCCTCCAAGTCAAAGTACAAGTCTTTAAAAGCTCAATATACAAGTCATTAAGCATGATCTCCAAAATAGCCGTTTTACCTCCGTTTTCATTCTAGTTTCTTCACCACCACTTTTGTACAAGGTACTACACTCAATATATAATGTGTAAACCCTAATTATTCTATTCATAAGCTCTCTTACATATTTTTACACTCAAAACCCTAATTCCAAAACCCAGAAACCTTAACCCGAGCAAAATACTAAACCATGATCCGTTTCTTGATTTTTATCCATTGTAAACCCAAACCACCTATCAAACCTTGATTATAATCCTTAATACAATTCTTGTGAACATATATCTATCATTACTAATCAAATGTACACGAAATCCAAGCTTGAAAACCCTAAATGAGCCCTAATGTACCCGTAACCCAAAACCTTTGCAAATTGACCCATTTTGAAAGTTTTTCTTGCAACCAAGCACCTCAATGACAAGCACCTCCATCCCTAAGCTTCTTACAAGCATACTTGAATCCAAGCTGAAAATCCCTAGATGAGCCCTATGAACCGTAACCTAGTTTTACATTTTGACCCATTTTAACTAATCTTTTTGCAAACAAGCACCTCCATGACAAGAACCACACTATCCTAAGCTTCTTACAAGTACCTCTCCTAAATATCTAATCCATTTCTTGGTATAAAATGAGCAACATGGTCTCTTTTCTTCTTCTTTAGCGCGGCATCACAAGGATGTAACAAACACACCATAGCTATCTTTCTAGTCATGAAATCATATGTAGCCTCTCCTCATCTCCTCTAGACTCCTACTGTCCTCACCTAGTCACAAAAGCATACCTTTGCTCAAGTCCCATTCGTGTATAAATAGAGGCAGAAAACACTTCATTTGCATCATCCCCCACTTCCTACCTCTTTAACCATAATAATCAACAATCCTTTTGTCTAAGAGTTTCCAAAGAGGTCTAGAAGTCTCATGAACTCAAGTGAAGCAAAAAATTCAAGGAAAGAAGCCGAGAGTCGTTAATCTAGCATACGAAGCTAATAGTCCCGATTTGACCATTTTCAAGCTATGAGCTCAAATCCAGGTCTTGATCTTTCATACCTGCGTCCTTACACTCTTTAATGTTCATATGATCCTAAATATACGTCTTTTAAAGTTTATACTCAATTCATTTACTCATTTTCCATTTTGATCAAAAACCGTACACCCCGAAACCCTCAATTTTATGTTTTATCTTAAACTAAATGTTATAATGATTAACTATTGTTATAATTTATACTAACATCTTAACTAATGTTAATTAAACAAACTTTTATCATTCTTGAAGGAATTTGAACTAAAACCGCGCGTGTATGTTTTGGAAACCCTAATTTGACCCATTGCTTTTAGCTTAACTGAATCGTTATTTTACACCTTTTAGATATTATGTTAAATCTTCATATTTTTAGCTTTATATTAACAAGCTATAACCTGTTAAATCAAATTGCATTTCATATTGAAAAATGCTCACGAAACCCTAATTTCGTGTTTTTACTTAATCTATAAGCTAAACTTGTAAACTATTGTTGTAATCTATCCTAATAAGCTTATATAACATTATAATAAGTACTTTAATAAGTCTTGAAAGAATTTGATCTTAAAACCCGCGCGTTTTTATTTTGAAACCTTATTTTGGCCCGTTTTGCTTCCTAGCTTAACGAATCGTTATTTTAAACTTAAAGGACCAAACTCGTAAAAGTGCAAACTCCAAGGGTATATTTTGCCATTTTTCATTCTCAAGGGTCTAAAATGTAACATTTTGAAAAAGTATAAAAATATATTCAAAACATTACAAGACATAACTTTAATTAACGCTTGACGTGCTTAACATTTCCAGTTATTGAGCAAAACGCTTAAAACCGATTATACCGTATCACAATACTAGGGAGCTTCATATTAAGAGATTTCATCTTGGTATTACGTTCTGACTGAGTTGTTGGGTTTACGATTTAAAGTGCCCTAGCTCCTCAAACATTTACTGAATGACCTCTGAATTATGATGGCCCGAACGGTGATACAATACTCCATAACAATTCAATCAAAGATGATATTCATTATAATGTAAAACATATTCAATCAAACTAAGACTTGATATATTACCCCAGGTTGCGTGTGACGAAGCCGTTACTTTCATTCCATATACCTTTGCTATCACTCAGATTTCCCTATACTGTTAAGGTGAGTTCATAGCCTCGCATTTCAATATTTCAAATGTTTTATAAACCCGCGAGAGGGATACATGCTATAAACCATGAATGCAATTATTTCTGTATGCTATCCTAATTTATTATTGCCTAAGTGACTATTTTGCCTTTAAGTCCCTAATATCATGAACCGTTAATTACTTTACGGAGTAAGCGCGAATGTTGTGAATAGATCTATTTGGGTTGGACTCCCCGTTGGTGTACCCAGTCATACCGGTAACCAATTGCACATCATTAGAATATAACTGCGGGTGTTTTGGCAAAGGTACCCGTTGGGGCTATAACGTATCAAATATATCCGAAGGCTTCAGATTCATGAGCTAATGGCAATAATATTGTTTTATAACGGGTGTATAACAACGTAACCCAATATCGAATTTGCATTTAAATTATTTCACTTAAACCTATGAATATCACTCAACCTTTGTGTTGACTTTTTAGCATGTTTTATCTCAGGTAACTAAGCAACCTATGGCACGGAGTGGCGAGGACTTGAAGATGGCAAAACCGTTATCATTCAAACTTTGTATTTTAGATTTTGGGACCCCTCGTTTGTAAAAACTCTGAAGAAATAATGAATGATAACTAAATTTTCAAAAACAACTCTTTTTGATTCGTTTTCTATGATTATGACTGTTGTACCTTGAAGTAATACCCCAGATTAGCTTCCGCTGCTATATGTAAAAATGAGGGTGTTACATGCTGTATCAAAGCAATGCAAGAGGAGCTCTATGAGTTTGAACGTCTAAGTGTATGGGAGCTCGTACCCAAACCAGATAAAGTTATGGTGATCACTTTAAAATGAATATACAAAGTGAAACTAAATGAATTAGGAGGGATTCTAAAGAACAAAGCTTGGTTAGTGGCTCGTGGTTACCGTCAAGAAGAGGGCATTGATAAGATTAGAGGCTATCAGGATTTGTCTCGCGTATGCCGCTCACATGAACATAGTCATCTACCAAATTGATGTGAAGACTGCATTTCTGAATGGTAATCTATGGGAAGAGGTTTATGTTAGCCAGCCGGACGGGTTCGTGGATCCAGATAAACCTAACTATGTGTACAAGCTAAAGAAAG
>BQNB010041827.1:7432-46513 GCA_026074375.1 Tanacetum coccineum
CAGTAAGGGATGGATGTACTTTTTGTTATGCCATGGGAGCACGGACGGAACTTGAGCGTTGTTGGTGGAAGGGCCAACTTGATTTTTATTTTATTTTAGGGGGGCCGATATACATTACATTGAAAATTTTGTCAAAAAATAACTATTTTTGACAATACTATGCATCCTATTGAGATGAAACCTCCTCTGGGTAACAAGTATGGGAAAGTGACCTTTTCTACAAGCAATCATGTTTTATAAGTTTAAATTAAGTCATTAAGTGTGCGAGTTTGCCTCCATTGTTAACACTGTTATTTGTGTAGTAGTGAATCTCAACCAAAATATTTGTTTCATTCTTTTTCTAATCTATTTCCTGTAGTAGATTCAGTACTGCTAATTAAAGCAATTTTTTTTTTACAATTTCCACAACATTATGAAATCTTTTTTTTATCTCAATCAATAAAGATTTCACTTTTTTCAAAAAAAAAACTACTGAGCTATTTTTTTAATAATTGGATGTTACAATAAGTTTAAGGATAGAGCATTTTCTTGTCTTTTAGCTTCAAAGTATTTTCATAATAGCAAAATGAACAAACCTTAAGAGCCGTTTAGTTGGTGAAAAATATTTCTATTTTTCAGTTTCTAATTTCTTAGAGAAGAGAATTGTTTTTCTACTTTAAAGAAGAGTTGAGATTTTTGAAATCCCGTTTAGTTTGAGTTACACTTTCATTTTTATTGAGAAGAAATGAGAAAGAAAAAAGTGAGAATGATAAATTGGGCTTTTCAATTTTTTTTCAAAGATGTTGAAAAAAGTGAGAATGAGAATTCCATTTTTTCTAAAAATTGTTGAAAAAAATTGCAACTAAACGGATTTTCAATATTTTTCTTTTCACACGAAAACTAGAAATGTTGATGGCTTGTTAATTTTTAAAGAGCTAGGATAGCTTTTATGTTTTGGTTAGTGAATGTATAGTTATTGTGTTTCTCTTGGGTCTCTCTCGTCTTGGTTTTGTTTTTTGTATATGATACAATATTTTGTACATGCATTAACTATGACGGTGCATAATAAAATACTACTACGTACTACACAACTTAAATGTAGAGAAGATGAATACGGAGTATTTGGATAGATACAGAGAGGATAAGACTATATATTAATACTTGCATATATTAATACATATAGGACTGTAGCTATGAAAGCTAGAGGTACATAGATGAGAGATAGAAGCAATAAGTTGTGACATGAACTACTAGGTAATTATATACTTTTTGCACAATGACGCTTTTACCCTTAACCAATTAATTTATAATTTCTTTAAAGTTTGTAATAATAACATCATGTGAGGGTAATATGGTAAACTTACTCTAAATTTCCTATCTATTTCTTGAAAGTGAATAATTAATTTGGGACAACCCAAAAAGGAAACGTGGACTATAATTATGATGAGGCGGAGGGAGTAGTTACGTAAAGGAGCTGAATCGTGTTATAGCAAAATGTGTAGTAGCGTTACTTTTTTTTTTACTTATAACACAAATTATATAGCATACTTTATCCATCTTTTATATAATAAAAGAATTACATCATTTCAGAGTTTTCTATCAGATTAAATCTTATGTGAAAATAAATTGGACCAATCAGAATGCTTGATTTTGCCACATAGGCAAAATCGTGCGATCTGATTGGTTAATAAAAAGTCAAAATTGAATCAATTTGGTCAAAATTGAAAAAAATTTGGTGGAGAAATTTGATGGAGAAAAAAAACACATAAAAATATATGTGTCAAATTTGTGAAAACAAAAACTTAAAAAAATGGGAGATAATTAATAAAACTTTAGTAGTTTAATTTTAAATAAATTATATGGAGTTAAAAGTGTAAATTTATAAATTGACATGTTTTATTATATTTTAAAATACAACAAACGTAAACATCTAGACTTTATATTTTAAAATACAACAAACGTAAACAATTTCTTACTTCCAAACAAAGATTTAACATTATCTAATCACATCTCAAATCTACCCGAAGAGTTTTTGGTAGATTTTTCATCGTCGGCCTGAAATCATGTTGTACAACCGAAGCACATCGAAGGTTCACTTGACCCGACTCCGGGCTACCTAAAAGGGTTGTTTCGCTGGGATTTTTTTTTTTTTTTGGAACGGCGATTTTATTAGAAACAAAAACTAGCAAGGAGCTAGATTACAAAACAATAATATAGGGGTTTTTGAGCCATTCGTTCCATCCGAACGAGGCTTTAGATCTATACTTACACCAATAAAAAGAACTAGCAATGACATTATCAATAAGCATCGACTTCGAAGGTTTTCTCTCGTCAAATAGGAGCTTGTTTCGATAGATCCAAACGTACCACCAAATGGAATACCAAACTCCTTCGAACATCTTTTTGAGTTTGGAATCCATACGAATTGAAACAAGCCAAGACTTCCATTCTGCATATGAGTTCAAGTTTGCGTGATCCAAATTCCACCAGCTCAAAACCTTATTAGCAATGTCCCGAACCAATCCACACCTAAAGAACAAATGGTCCGTCGATTCAATCCAATAGCTATATCACAAATGGACACCTACAAATCCCTGAAGTCAATGCCACTACGAGAAATGTTTGAACCGGGTAGGTAATAGCAATCGTCTTAGATTTTTCCAGGCAAGAACGTTGATTTTTATCGGGACACACTTTACCCATCTAGTTTCTTTTCCAATATTCAGAAGGCATATCTCACGATACGTCTACGAGCAGAGGAGCAACGAAAATAAGACCCGTACTCTCTCCAGATTTCAATTCCATTTCTGCAGCCGAAGTCACGATAGGTGCCAGAACGAAACCAATTCAACAAGCTGTCGAATTGATTTTGCTCGATACCCCTCTATGAATTCGACGTAAGGAGCGGACCAAACTCATGGTCCGCCTATCTTGGAACTAACATAACAGTCCTTTGAGGAATTCAAGCGCCGTATAATCTGGGAACAAATGTCTTTTAAAAAATGCCACCTAATATGCCAATGTAGGGATGAGCACGGTACCACCGGAACCGTACCGAACCCTTACCGATTTGGTGGTACCTCTTGAGATTTTTTCCCAGAGCATAAATTATGTACCCGGTACCAAGGACCAACGGGATCAGGTACCGGTACCGTACCAGTAGGTACCGGTACCATAGTGGGAACTCGATGGTTTTTTTCCCGTTTTTTTTCGTGTAATGTTCCCGATTTGGTACCGTCCCTAAAAGTACGCGAATTAGTGGTCCGATTTTTTTTGCGTCGAATCAAGGTAACCGGTCCCGTACCGTAATACCGGGATTCGGTGCCCGTTTCGGTACTGAACCGGTTTTAAAAAAAAACGGATTCCGTTCGTACCAATGGATTCGATCTATATGCTCATCCGCTATGCAAATGATCCAACATAAATTTGTGGACTCCCCGTTTCCCTTCTTATGAGGTCAGATAATCAAAAACGTACATACCTTTCTTTGAGAGATATCAACTAACACACAAAAATCAAAAGCCAACATGATTGCTAGTAGAATCCATTCCGAATGAATTTTACCACCCACACCGTGAATAGCCACAATAACTTTAGTCCAAAGAGAGTCTTTTTGCGAGAGAAACTTCCAAACCCACTTAATCATCAAGCCTCTATTTAACGCAAATAAGCTAGACACACCTAGCCCGCCTCGTTTTTTGTCTGTCAAAACATTGTTCCATTTAACCCAAGAAGCCTTTTTACTACCCGGATCATGGCCATTAAAGAAATGACTTCTAATAGACTCCAAGATATGAAGCACCTTTGAAGGAACTTTGAAAATAGACATGTGAAAGACTGGAATAGATCCTAAAACCGATTTTAACAAAGTTAAACGACCACCAATAGATAAGTTTAGATTTCCATTTGGAAAGCCGAGACTTCACTTTTTCAACTATCTCTTGCCATGCTTGAACACGTGTCATAGAACCTCCCACTCTAGTCCCAAGATAGTAGAAAGGACACTTAAGAACGAGACATCCTAACTTTGCAGCCGCTTGGATGACCTGAGCACTTTCCACATTAATCCCTATTATCTTACTTTTGTTCAAGTTAATCTTAAGGCCCGAACATTACAAAAGCATTTCAAAACGTGAATACAGTGGAGATATAACCCGTCACTCCACTCCCCCTAAAGAAAATAGCATCATCCGCATAGAACATATGCGAAAGACAAAAGATCGATCTAAACACAATACCTTTAAACCAAATTTTCCCCTCGTTTATGATCCGATTGAAAGATAAATGAAGGCTCTTCATCACGAGGATAAAGAGGAAGGGGGATAAAGGATCGCCTTGTTTCAACCCTTTATAGAATTGGAACTCATTCGTAGGACATCCATTGACAAGAATAGAACCCTTAGAAGAAGTTAGGCAACTTTGAATCCATTACGCCATTTACACCTGAAACGAACTCTTAAGAACATCATCTAAAAAATCCATCTAAAAATCTAATCGTAACGAAAGGCCTTATCAAAATCGAACCCTTAAAAATTAGAGTTTTTCTTCTCCTTTTTGGACACCACTGATAATCTCATTAAGAATAAATTGGACCGTCCTAACATTTGTCTTTCGAGGCGAATAAAAAGCCAGATTGCACTTATTAACAATGTCCCCCCAAAACATTAACAAAAGCTAGTTAGACAAAATCTGGCAATGATCTTGTATATATTCCAATAGGCTAATAGGTCTAAAGTCCTTTGACCAGTTATGCGTCCGGGACAATTTGGGATCAAAGCTATAAAATTATGAGTTACAACCAGGAGCAATTTCTCCATGCAATGAAGAAATGATTTACAGCCATATAAACGATCGGCTCATAACAGGCCAAAAATGCCGATAAAAGCCAGAAGAAAACCGTTGGTGCCCGGGATTTGTCTGTGGCCCAGCTCCAAAAACACCGTTTTAATCTCAGTGTTTAGAAACTTCACGCTCGAGGTCCTGACTTTGATCTCAAAATAGTTTTCGGAAATCCATATCAATTTTAGCACGGCTTCTCCGAAGGTTTATAGCGAATCTATCCTGAAAAATGAGAAAGAAATTCTTGTTGACATCATTAGGCTGCCTCCTTCCAAACGCCATCAATCGTAATATCCCCTGATGTTCATTTTGATTACGTTTTTTTATTCAAAATCCGGGAAAAAATTTGAGTTTCATCGCCTTCGGATTGACCATTTGATTCTTGGCCTTTTGAGCCAAATGCCATGGAATGAATATGACAATGTTACAGAAGAGCAGCCAACACCTCCATTCTTTTTTTCGCTTCTACCTCAGTACCTGTAACTCTTGTCAATAAACCGCATATAACTGGTTCAACTCCTTCTTAAGAATTTGCAATAGTAGAAACTGTTTTCACTTTTGTACTTTAAATCCAAATCTTGATGTTAGCTTTAAGATTTACATAGTTGGCTCATAATGTCGAGTCAAAAAACAGGTAAATCAAAAGAAAAAAAATTAGTAATCATCCTCAAATTCATATACTACGTAATATGTAAAAGATTTAATGAATCTATTATCTTCATATATTTCGATAATACTCTATAACATAACTTATAAAACAGAAAAAATATATATATGTTGTTTAAAAAAACATAATATCTAAGCCCCGTGCATGCACGGGCATTAAAACTAGTTGTAAAATATATGTTTTTAAGTTGTTCTCAAGTAAGTGTGGACTTCACATTTCAATTAATCAAGAAAGACATTAATGGGTAATTATAATATTTAATTAATAAAAATTGTAGTTAGAGAGTCTTTTCAAAACTTTTTACATTTTCAAAGTAGATTTATATTTTGAGACGGAGGAGCAATACATAAACATCAATAGTAAATTATATTAGTATTTACCAGTGGTTTATTGGTATGTTTGGTAAAATTAGCGTAGCAGCGAAAACCACTTGAGAGCGTGACACGAGTCACAACTGATTTTTGAATCACATTGTATTTTTTTTTTCAAAACAAAAAATGTCTTTTTAGGTGCAACCTCACATAACATTTCTGTTGTACTTTAATATAACTTAAAAATTTATGGTACAAATTTAGTACTTACGATAGAATTTTGTTGTGAAAGACCTTTTAACTTTTATTTCAACAATTTCTCAAAGATCATGGATCCTTCACCGGGCTGAACGCAGTAACATAAATCATTAGCTTTATACTTCAATGCTTTCTTTCCATAGCATTTGGAAACAAGCGTTTAAGCAGAAATCTTTAATGTTTCACTTAGCTTTTCAAACGCTATGCACTAATTATTGCTTATACCTACAAAACGCTGTAAAATATACCGCACCAAATTAACCTACAAATAGTCGAAAACACTTTATAAAGCGTTTTCATGTCTTTCATATTTTCATGCAATATACTACTTCCTCCGTCCCTAAATAAGTGTCTACTATTGACTTTCGAAGTCATTATTCTTCAACTTTGACATTAAATTATTTTGTTTGTGTTATATAATACTTGATGAAAATCATACCATGCCTGATAGCGTGTTAATTTAACTTTAACATAGCTTTAACTTGTTAGACTTTGGTTGTTGAGGGCATTAGTTGTAAAGCAGGGAGTAGTTATTGTCTTCTTCTCATTTTGCCTATAAAACATTACACTCCAACATCAAACCCTAATAACAACTTGCTCAGTCGCCTTCTACAGCAACTTTTAAAGGTTCGCTTTTTTTTTTGCCACAGTTAAACATTTTTTTGTACATTTCAAGGTTTGTGTCTCTTTTGGTTAGATCTAAAGCTTTCCAGCTAGTTTTTTTTTTTTTTTTTGACAAATTCTTTATTAAGGGTTTTGTTATTTTTTGTTAAAGATATCACTTGTTGTTTTTTAGTTAGATCCTTGTATGGTATGTGGTTTTTTTTCTAGGCAGATCAGTCATTTCAGGCGTTACCTTGATGTTTGTTATGTTGTTTGAGGCATGTACTTTAATGTAGTCGTGTGCTATGAGTTTTGACGTTATTTTGAAAATAAAAGTATGAGTGGTTGATTTTCGTCTTATAAATATTGGGACATCATCTGTGAGTACGGTATTTGAGATCAAGAGTGTTCTTGGGACATGAATAAGTTTATTTTCATGATTCATATCTAAGTTTGATATCGGTTCTAGTTAACTTCGTGTGGTTAGGTTTATTAGGTTTCAAATGTAAACCCTTAATTTTGTTATCGTAATTGTTGGTTTTGATATATGCAGAAGAAGAATCGTGTTCAAAGGTTACAAAAGTGTCATGCTACCAATTTTATCTTGTGGATGCAAACAAGACCAATCGATAGAAAGATAATGTCAAAGTGTGGGTTAGATTATCTTCATAAGTATGACACAAAGGTTAGGCATTAACTCCAATTTACTTTATTCTACACTTGTATTTGGTGTTTGGTTTTAAAGTGGATTAAAGAAATTCACAAGCTTTGTTTATTATGAGTTTAGTTGGTGTTGGTCCTAACAAAAATTTGTTTCCCTCGTATCTAAACTAGAAATACTTGAGACTAAAAGAATAAACAGTTTTAATAGATCAGTTATACTTTTGATTTGACTAAAAATTACTCTTACAACAATCTCGCTACTGTTATTTCGAATAGGTCACCTGATTTCCAGTTAAGTTCTCGCGTAGATAGGTAGTCAGTGAAAAAATTACTACTATTTTAACATGATTGATATAACATGTTGTAGCTACCAAGCATATATAACAGAAGAGCAAGAGCAGTATTCATCTCCGGAACAAACACCAAGCATATACATGCTGATATGCTTCGAGCTGATTTTATCAGAGATGCACTCCTTCGGATTTTTTTGTATTCAGGGATTGATATACTTGAGACGGGCGTTTCACCATCAAACAATATTTCTGCAGAACTTCAAACTATAAACAAGTACTTTACTTGCTACGTTTTATCAATACAGTATATAATAATAGTACATGGTACATGATACATAGTACATAGTGTGTGTATATGTGTGTATATGTGTATATTCTGTATGCACAGCAGCCAGTTTTCTAAACCTTTTCAATAAACTATATCAACTGCTTTATCACTATCTTTTCCAAACTGGTTTTAGCTCAACATATTTAATGATGTATGTAGGTATGGAGTTCTCATGCGTGAAACAGACGTATTGGTATACATGGCACCGCACATACAGAGAGAGCATGTTCAGACATGTTTTAATGTACGTAACTTCTACACAACAGCATAACTGATAACATTTTTAAATTGAAGATATGAAGGATAATTTTTTTCCCAGGCTGCTAGAAGTGATTTGCCGCTCCGAGCTACACTAGCATGTTGTAGCTACCGTATTTTCATTAGCGACGAAGCAGATAAGCAGCTGGATCGTCTGTGGTACAATTATTTCACGCGGTTAGATGGATCCACTGTTAGACTAGGTAAAGTTATTGTTCATTTATTCTGTATTTTTATTTTGTGAAAAAAATGTGAGTACTAAAAATATTTTTTTGCAAATGTGAGCTTTCAACCTGTTTGGCCTGTTACGTTTTTACATAAAGTTATATCTTTTTCTTAACCCACTAAAGATAAAGGATGCCCCAAATCCATTACTACTATTTTAACATGATTGATATAACATAGATAAATTTCACGATTTTTCTTTTTATCAGCCAAGGATGCCGGGTATACTATAGAGGGATTATTTGATTGTTCTCTCAAGTAAGATTTTCACGCTTTTATCTTAGTTTTTATCTGTATTGTACTTTATTATCTTCAATAATCTGAGTAGAGTGGTAAATGTATCAACTTGCTCTAATCAGTTTTTTATTTACAAATTTTTTATATAATGAATTAACAATGTAACACAAGCTATATACTTTGTTTCATAAAAGAGGCACCCTACTTTTAGGTTGAGTTTGGTAATTTATTTATATTTATAGTTTTGTGTTCTTAACAGGTTTACATTCTTGAAGAGGCATAGACTGGCCGAATGTATCTTTGATATCAATGATATACTGGATGAAGAGGTATTCTTATGATCTTCTTATGATGAAGAGGTATTCTTAATCTTGATGAATATTGAATTGATGATTGATTTGAAATATTGAATCCTCTGATAAATAGGGGAACACATTTCGATATGTACTTGTCACACGAGCTTTAATTTGTTCCGTTATCATGAATTCTCGAGGTACACGGTTGTTTGAATCAGAGGAGGCCTTGGCCGGCAAGGAAGAACGAGAGTTGGGATTCCATTTAGTGCAGTTCACCGAGGTTAGACGAATATCTTAATGAACTTTTATACTTCTTTGAACATATGCCTTTGTTGAAGTTATAAAGCATAGTGTTTGGAATTGAATATTTTGTTTAATTTTCCTAGGTTATTCCAAAACATAGTTTCTTATATGCTTTTAAATGTTTAAAGTTATATAGTCTCATGCTTGAGGATAAGCAATTATACAAAATGATATCTATATGGAAATCGCTAAAGATGTTAATACCGATTATGCTCAAGATGTTTATACCATTAAATACCCTACCATTTTTGCAGTAGATCACAAATATATATAAAATATATGGTAACAGAAACAAAAAAGGTCAGATTATGTCTTACGTTTATCTCTAGATAGCTATAGAATTAAATATGATTGAATTATGTTCATTAATGTTCAGGATTTAAATGTTAACTAGCTTTTCCCGCACTTCAGTTTCCCAAAGTGGTGATTACCATGTACCATGTATCCAATTTGGTATAAGTTCCTCTGAGCATCACTAATGCTGGCTTGAAGGCTTAAGTTGTGTTTGGTTCGTGTTAATTGGAGAGTTATGAATCGTGTGGACTATTTGTGCCATGACTGTTTTATAGCAGGGGGTACCCTTTTGAATCTAAGACCCTCCAAACCACAATCTCTTTAGTACAGTCCTCTCTCTGTTCTTGTTAATTTATCTTCACTTATTTTCTGTTTCATTCTGTTTTGAGCTTCAAGGTTCTAAATACTGTGTACAGAAAAGAGTCCTTCTGTAATGGAATGTTTGAAAGGAATTGAGCCCTTTTCACTTGGTTTCTTTAGTCTGAGAATGAGAATCAGAAATAAACTTGGTTTTTTTTTGGGCATATTACGGTTGTTTGGTATTTTTCCCCGTCCCCAATCCAATTTACTTGTCATCTTTTTTTTTTAACTCCAAGTCAACATCCTATGCTGGAGTTGCGGGTGGAAGTGCAAAGGATCAACCAAATGTTAATTCCAACTTTCGTACCTTGGTGGCTGATCCCGTATTTGATGGTGTTAACATCTCTATTCCTCGTAAAGTTGTTGAAAAGGTTAGTACTCGCTTTGAACACACTCTATATGGCTACTTTATTGGAAAGAGAATGGCGTTTCCGGTTGTTGAATATTATGCTAGGAACAACTGGGCGAAACATGGGCTGAAAAGGATTATGATGAATTCCAAAGGCTTCTTTTTCTTTAAATTTGATTCCCGGGCTGGTTTAGAGGCTGTTCTGGAGGGTGGTCCTTGGTTGATTCGTAAATCTCCGATCATTCTCAAGAAATGGTCGATGGATACTAGATTGCTCAAAGAAGAATTGACTCGTATTCCGATATGGGTTAAATTGCATGATGTTCCTATTCAAGTTTTTGAAGAGGATGGTATTAGTCTAATTGCTACGTTCATTGGTAAACCTGTTATGCTTGATTCATACACAAGCTCCATGTGTAATGATTCGTGGGGTAGGAGTAGTTTTGCTCGGTGCTTAATTGAGGTAAATTCAGAGGCTGATCTCGTGGATGTTGTTACTATTGGTATTCCATCTCTTTCTGAGGATGATTTTACCAAAGAAACCATCCGTGTTGAGTATGAATGGAGGCCGCCCAGATGTGATACATGTAAGATTTTTGGTCATGTTCATGACTATTGCCCTAAAAAAGTGGTGAGTCCTCCTATTGTTGCTACTTCTAATGTTGTTACCCCTAATGCTGAGAAGACTAATGATGGTTTCCAAACGGTGGGTAAAAAGAAGAAGAGGAAAGGTAAGTCCAAGTCTACTAATGGCGGTCAGTTTACTGGTCCTTCGGTTAAACATAATGTTAGATATGAGCCTAAAGCGACTACAAGTGCACCAAAGAAGGGAACTACTTATGTGGGTTATACATCTCAATCGACACCTATGTTGAAGACGACTGGTAATTCATCTAAGAAAGATAATCTCTCCATGTCTAATTCTTTTTCTGCCTTAAATGAAGAAGAAGAAGAAGATGATGAAGAAGAAGATGTGGAAAATGTGTATGATGAATCGGCTAACTTAATTCAAAACACAAAAGCTTTTCACGGCTGCTGCTGGTTAGCTTATTTAGTTGTGTTATGTGTTCTAGTTGCAATTAGTTGTTTCTAGAGTTGTAAGAGTTTATAGCATGTCATAAGCTCTAGTTTTAGGTGTTTATCAAGCTGTTTAGCTTGAGGTTAATGTGGTACTTCAGCCACATTCCATTCGTACTTAACTTTTTTCAATTTTAATATACTTTACCTGGGTAACCCTTTACCAAAAAAAATACTATAGTTTTTGTCATCACATCTCGCCTAAAATCCAGAACGAATGTATTAAACAATCACTCACAAAAAAACCATATTTCCTTGATCTTATAGCTAATCAAAATAATATAAGCACAAACCCCAGACAGTCGCTGATATATAAGCATAAGCCCAGATCCTAAACAACCTCTTATTCGCACGTTTTTAAGCACTCTATAAAAACTATACAAATATTATTGTAACATTCAGTTAAAAAGCTAAGAATGCAACCTATAATTAGCATCGACCCTTTTATTTACGGCAAGCCACACTTTTCGCCACATTCCATTTGCCTCTCCACAGATGTTTCTTCATCACCCATCTGATTTTTCGACACATACCGGTTTGTATTCTGTTTCTTTGTGAGGTGCAAGTGTTGTGGCGAAGGCAGCAAAATCCCTGTCCCCATTAAAACCACGTCATCGCTTTCCATTGTCGACTTAACAGTTACATCAAATCTAGTCCCGCATAACAACACAGAATCAATCATAGTCCACATACATTGTATAAAACAAAGAAAATAGTGAGCATTAACGAATACATGATGTATCTAACGATGTTTAGGCAAAGCACATCAAATTATTACCTCACCGTTTTCTTGTTTTTATATATGCAAAACTATATCCTTATCACCACATGATCTATCTCATTACCCAATCACCTACTCGCTGCAAAATGAAGAAAACATTGAGCTTTGTTTCGGGTGGACTAATGAAATCACACAAAATCAACATGAATTATAAAAATTCATAACATTAAAAATCTTAATAACCTCGGAATGTATGCAGCCCATAAAACTTACTGCCTCATGACAGCAATCCTCCACAAGCCTACAACCACCGCACCCTAAACCCATCAAGTTTTAACTTAATTAAACTCCAATTTCAATACCTCGATTTAAAATAACGAAAATCTAAAAAAACTAAATGCAATTTGAAGGATTGGATTCTTACAATTGATGTTATGGATCTTGAAACTAATGAATGCCTTTTTCTGTCGTCCGACATAAGGTGTTGATGAACAGCTGTATTCTATGAAAAAAACCCCATTAAATTCCAACATAACAAAACCCAAATTCGAACACCCATTAATCTACCCGATTGGTCTTTCTAGCTTCTTTGAGTTGGTGAGGCGAGAGAGAAGAAGAATGGGAGAGATTGGCATGGCCGAATTTATTTGTGGTGGTGGAGATGATCGAATCACCGAAACGGTGGATCTGTGTGTTGGGGAAAAGATTTGTGTGGAAGGGGCACGGGTATAGTGTAATTTTCACCAATGAGTTGTGGGTTTTGGGTTGTTGAGAGCCGGGTCGAGTTTTCATTTAATGCAGCTGCATTTAATATCATCGGGGCAACGATCTTAACTTTTAATTATATAGTATAATATAATATAATTTCTTCTTTCTCCTATGTAGACAAAGTAGAAAAGCACATTCCATTGTTATATTATTATATGTCGTGTGCATGTATTAATTTCATGCATACTATATATTTAATATAGCCTATCTATCCTTCCTCTTATTTTGTATTGATCCAAACGTATCTCTGTTTAGAGATTTAGGTCAGATCTAGTACAAGATCTATACACTTGTTGTTAGTTACGTGAAGCAACGACTAGCATCGTGATGTGCTTGTTTGACGTGTTGTGTGAGCAACCATACATGTGGTATCTTAACCACTTTGTTTCATTAGCATTTGATTCTTCAAGTGGTATGTTCCCTTTATGTTATAAATCATGATAAATTGTTCAACAAGTCGGGTGTGTGCGAGTGCACACTTGTATGACGATATGAAGAATATCATTTGGGGCGAAGCCGCCGAATGACGTGGGGTCCGGGGGGCAGCGCCCCTGGTAACATGGGTCCAAGGGCGAGAGCCGCCTGGCTGTGGGTCGACTGAGATGAATCTTGGAATATAAAATCAAATGAGGAACAATAGTAGCTCTATTCTTCAATCCATTAAATTGAAGAAGATACTGACAAAGTTTAACTTTGGTAATTGTTCTCACCTGTTTGTACTCTTGGATCCTACTGTGAAGTTCTACCTAATAAACGGAACTCCAAGTGTCCTCATAGAATACTCTAGAGCAATTGGATGTCTTATGTAATGCCATGATTAAGCACTAGGCCAGATATACTTTTGCTGTAGGTAAAGCTTAGTAGGTACACTAACAACCTAGTGTCTTCTACATTGGCAAGCTCTGGGTCGTGTATTACAGATTTGAAGGAACCAAGGATCATGGGTTTGACTTATAGTGGTTATCCTTCTGTTATAGAAGGTTATTCCGATGCCAGTTGGATTAATAATATAGAGGATCACTCGTCTACGAGTGGTTAGGTATTCCTTTTTGGAGGAGGTGCTATTCTTGGGCTTCAAAGAAAACCAGACATTGTATTACAAGACACAACCAGAAGATCCTGAATTTGTGGCCTAGGACTGCACTGGTAATGAAGCTGAGTGGCAGAGAATTTAAATTTAATGAAAATACCTTAGATTCCTAAACCTATATCAACCATTTATCTAAGCAGATTGATAGTGCTGCTACGTTTGGACTAAGGCTTAATTAGACAAGTGTACAATGCAATTCTAGACACTTGGTGTTAGACATAAGCATGAATTTCGTGAGCTTATTCATGAATGTTGTGATAACTGTGGAGTTTGTAAAAACTCAATTGAGGAATTTACTACCCCAAGAAACCAAAGTGAAAGCAATAGAGACTCACGTAACGCAAGTGCGGCAAATGGGAATGGGATTAAAGACCACCTCATTTAAATCCTTGTATCACGATACCCAATACCCATCTAACCAAATGTTATACTGCTGAAATTCCATGAGGAAATCAAGATATCTTTGGATAGGAACACAAAATTACATCATTCAATCCCACGGTATGTAGTTTCAAACTTCAAGATAAATGCGGTTGAAAATAAATTTCTTAATAGTTAATTGACAAATTGCATGTGTCAGGTGCAAGAGTAAAAACTACCTATAAAAGCATGAGGTTTTAGCTGCTTACAAGAAGCTTGGACTTGGCTTGATATGCTTATTGAAGGATAGGACACAAGCTAGTAAAACAATTGTCAAGTAGAACAAGTTTATGTTAACTGAGTGTGTTATATATCATCATGTAATTCATTCTACTGAATAGAAGATTTCAATCCTATAGAGACCACTCTGATATACGAATATTGGAAAGCAAATGTACTAATGTGAAATTCAATCGTCTCGATATTTCATTTATGCATCAGTTTGTTGTTGTGTTATGAGGGTCTGCATTAAGTAAATCAAGATTACATACATTAAAAGGGAGGAGGCGGATTGTTTGGTGATCTTGTGCGTCACCAATATGATTTAAGTGTAGTGGATTGACTTTTTGTTGAACACTGTGTAATCATGATAAATGTTCAGACAAGTCGGGGTTGTGCGGAGTGCACACATTGTATGCGTTATTATTGATTATCAATTGGGGCGAACCCCGAATGACCGGGGGTTCCGGGGCAGCGCCCCCTGGTAGCCAGGTCCAAAGGGTCGGAAGCCCCTGGTCAGGGTCCAAGGGGCAGAAGCCCTGATCAAGTGCTGATGTAAAAACGCACTATGAAAATAAAAATCTCCACAAAAGGAATTAATCGGACTTATTTTGCCCGTTATTTAACTGATTCGGTGGTTATAAATAACTGCTAAGTCAGTTATAACCGAATAATCAGTTTGGTCATATAATTCATGCATCTATCTGGTTTCGTTTTTCATATACATTAAAAACATCATTCACATTTCATAATCTGAGTTTTAATTAAAATTTCCTGATTGAGAAGATTTCATAGAACCAACGAAATACTTCGATCTGAAAGTGTTTACACGACTCTTAGATTTCTGTGATCATAAATTCATAACATGTGGTATCTTAACCACTTTGTTTCATTAGCATTTGATTCTTCAAGTGGTATGTTCCCTTTATGTTTTATTGTTTATTGTGTGTTAATCATATGAACCAAACTAGATCATACCGATGCGTACACGTAGATTAATGGTTAACAGTTAATCGAATTTCAACAATCGTTTTCAATGTGGAATATTGGTGATATGACTTTATATTTTTAGAATTGCCAATGATAAGTGTCTAATAAACCTGTTTGGTGATAAATTTTTCTCCTCTTAACCCTCTATACCAATTTGGTCTATTGTTTCTAAAAAAAAAAACGAAGATTATATGCCTATTACTTTTTGTAAGAAATAAATACCCACATCATATATTGTGTTTTTAGATGTCTGTATGTTTATTAACGAGGTTTTGTTAACAGGTATGAAGTTGAAACCATCTATTGTAAATGTAGACCCGCTTTTATAACTTTAGTACACCGTATTGTTTTGAGGAGAGTAGCGGTAAATGTTACAAGGTATAATTCCGTCGAAACATACCATACCCCAAGAACATCTAGACCATGTCACGTAGTCCACGAAGAAGGGGACACATTTGACAACCCGAAGGTCCAACACACAATTTGTTTACACAATATCTTGTTTTAACCAAAAGTTACCTAAAATATTGGGTGTAATGCTTCAGGAAAGACCTCGACAATACTATGCATCCAATTAAGATGAAACCCCCTTATGATTTCTATTCAAAATGTGCACAAATCAAAGATGCAAAATTGGTGTTTTAGTGTATGGTTATTCGTAATGTAGTGTTGTGGACTACCATGATTTCTATAAATGATGAACAAGTTGTATCTCTATTTTAAGACACTAAGATACGAACATTGGTGTCACACTTATGCACGGGTTATAAACCACCCCATTGTTTCAGGAGCTATTTTTGTCATGAATGCAAAACGAGGAAGTATGAAAGAGGGCATAGGAAAAAAGTTAGCAATATAAGGCTGGATGGTATGGTGAGTATAAACTCACTTTACATGTTAGCGTCGCATCACCTTTCTCTCTCTTCTCATTTAACTCACTACAACTCACCTTTCAACCGTAAGGCTAGATGGTATGGTGAGGTGAAACTCACCACCTTTCACGTCAGCGCCACATGAGCTTATTCTCTCTAACTTTAAAATTCATTACAACCCACCTTTTAACTAGCAACCATAAACTCACATTTCATTAAAATACCCACTTTATATAAAATATACCACTAAATACCTACACACACTCACAACCAAAATATAAAAATAATAAAAATACACACACACACAACTCACCTTTGGCAACGAAAGGTGAGTGACTCACCTTTGGTATCCGAATTCGCACGCGACTTTTGGTAACCGGGATGGCAACTCACCTTTCGTTTTGCGCAACTCACCTTTCAAAAGTGACCATACCGTCAATAGTAGCCATAAACTCAACTTTCATTAAAATACACACTTTAAATAAAATATATACTCACTACCCAAACACACTCACAACCAAATAAAATACATTAAATAAAAAAGAGAGGGGCTCACAATTATACAAACTCACACACGGGAGTTAACCTCACCAACCTCATCGCTCAAAATACATTAATCGGCCGCAGCGTTGACTTTTAATATTAAGGTGGGAAGTAAAATATAGGTAGAATTTGCAACTCGACCGTGTGATTTGTATCAAGACTGTGTAGTCCACTTAAGACAAAGGATTAGGGTACAAAAATTAACAATCGCATTGTATGGTTTAGTTGTCTCGTTATTCTCAAATTCAAAATGTTAAAAACTCGTCACATTGTTTTCCATCAGCTGATACTTCTCATCCACCGACCGGTAAGATTTATGAGTTGGTGTACTTTCTCTGATTAGAAACGAAGTCTATAAAGTTGAAAGATGTTATTATGCAAGTTAATCTCTTACGGATAAAGGAAGTACAAAACCAAGACATATTTGGCGTATATTTTCTTAGGAAATGTTATGAAATGGTTATAAACATTACAGTTATTTTGGCATAGTTAAAGAAGATCAAAATGAAAGTTAAGTACCAACCAATTTTGTAAACACTTCTGTAGAATCTTTTATTGCAAAGTAAAAAAGTAATAACAAAATGTTCACGAACATTAGCTATTTAGCTTATCAACATCGAAAACACAGCAACAAATAACCTGTAACAACAATAGTACAACCTCGGGATTCTGTCTATGTTATGATTATCTACATATCTTTTACGAGTTATAACTACATTTTGAAATGTTTAAAAACATTACAGAAATAAATTCATTATGCAAAATATTTAATTCTAAAAAGCGTGGTCGGCCGGATTCAAACCTGCGGGGTTAGAATTCATTAATGTGAATGTAAACTCAGAATTGGAGCATTTTACAGAAACAAATTCATTATGCAAAATATTTAATTCTAAAAAGCGTGGACGGCAGGATTCGAATCTGTGCGGTTCAAATTCATTAATATTATGTAGATTCAGAATTAGAGCATTTTTTATATCTTCTGCTCTAGAATGTTGATAAGAGATACATGAGGTTACGAGCTTATATTAGTTTGGCTTATATTTTATGGCTTAATTTTTAGCTTATGAGCTTATTAAGATGACAAATACGTTCATAAACCCGAAAATAAGCCCATATAATATAAGTCGAAATCATATAATCTTATAAACACGTGTATAAGCTTATACAACAATTTATACTACCGAGTACAGCATCAATAAAGCTATAGCCACTATGATAAATTACACATTATTTTCCTTCACATGTACCATGTAAGAAATTTCATCCGCATTACTAGTTTTGGCCTTTTGTGGAGAAGTCTTGTCAACATCAATTTAATAACTTTCAGACAGACTACAAGTCTACAACGTAGTCTATATCACAGTCATCACCTTTACTTCATATCACACTACTACCAACATTAAAAACTAAAGTACAAGAAAGTAAAAGGATACAACTTCCAACATTTCACAACGAGCAACAACTCAAGGTCTGTGTTTTTCACCTATGTATCATGTTCTAATGGATAAATAAAAGCAACGAGTCATGTGATAAACTACGTATTTGGTTTGCTAAATGAACCATTAGACATCAGTTGTTAAAATTTGGGTGGAAGAGAAGGAAAATTTATATCATGGTTTTTGTTTTCAATAAATGCTCTTCATAATTCTAGCTAAATTCAAGACTAATTCCTAACGTAGTAATTTTAGTGTTAATGCTCCGTAGGAAACAAAAAAATAGCATATACGTAAAGTTTAAGACATGTATTTGGTTTAGGAGATGTATTGAACTCGAATGAGAGAATAAATTGCATAACTCTAGTCATACATGTTTTGTCAAACTTCAAATTTTCTAATTTCATCCACGTCATAAGGAAATAATCTATAATAGCGTTTGTCATCTCTACCTACATAATGACTTATGTCAAAAAAAGTAATTATGGGTTTTTAACTAGTATTTATTTAAAACCAACATAACCCCACATTCCCACACACATAAACACAATCCCTCACCTCAAAACCAACCTTTGGCTTGAATGTTTTATACTTTTGTAATCCAGATCTACACAATAACGATTCACCAAGTAAGTTTATTACTGTGCAATTTTTACTCACAATAAAATCTGGATTAGTTCACTATATACTTTCTTAGTTAACCTCATGTAGTTAGGTTTAATAGGTAAACCTTTATTTTTCAACATAATTGTTGGTTTTAATATATGCAGAAGAGAGTGTCATGCTACCAATTTTTTTCTTGTGGATGCAAACAAGACCAATCGATTATTGGAAAAAGATAATGTCAAACTGAGGTTTAGATTATCTTCATAAATATGACACAAAGGTTAGTCATTTATTCCTAATTAGTTTATTGTACACTTGAATAAGTTGTTTAGTTAGTGTTTGGTTTTAAAGAGGATTAAAGGAATTCACAAGCTTTGTTTATTACGAGTTTAGTTGGTGTTGGTCCCAATAGAAATTTGTTTCCCTCGTATCTAAACAAGAAATACTTGAGACTAAAAGAATTAAAACCTTTAGTAGATATAGTTTTGATTTGACTAAAAATTGCTCTTATATATAATACCATCATATTAGCATATCTTCCTTTTTAATAATGGCTTATCAAATATGTCATTATAATTTATATATTTGTATTACTTGCTTTCTAAATATTATGCATATATATGGTGTAAATGACAAAGATTTGAACATAACTTATTATGAGTATGTACATAGAAGTATGAATTGTTTATTCACTAATTAAATTATTAATAAGATGTCTACAAAAGAAATATTAAATCCATGTTCCAACATATTAGGAGTGTTTTAATCATGGGCCATGTAATTTCTAGTGCAGTTAGAAGCATACCGGGTTAGGCAGACTCAATGGCGTGCATTAAATATGATAATCTAATCGTTTGAATAAAACAAACTATGCATTGAAATACACTTTGGGCCACTTTCGACCCTTCCTCTTAAGAGACACAAAATTTAAGATTTTAAAATTTTGGCATGTTTCCCTTAAAACAATTTAAACTTAAACGGTTTAACCCATTACACATAGAACATAACCAAGATAAACTAATTCCTAAGTAAAAAAACTTAAGATTTCCCCCTTTATGGGACATGTCTTAGAAAAATAACTAAAAATGCAAATATATATTAAAAAATAAAATGCGAGGGTGGTGGGATTATGAATATATATTGATATGTGCTTTTTTAAGAAAACTACCACTATACCAATTCACTATATTCAAACTAAACCATATCATATCCTTAAACAAAAACACATGACACAAACTTTTGCTGCTGACAAGTCCTTTTATCCTGCTGATCCATGGTATATAATGAAGGATACCATAAGAAGATTATACCATATGTTTGGTCACTTAGCATACTTCTATACTGTACATCATTATTTGTAACCCAAAAATGTTCCATGAACCACTTAAGAGTGAAGAATCTAAATCAGAATACTATTACATAAATGGTTTATATTCAGAACTACTTGCAGAACTTTTATGTAAAGATCAACAAACTTTAAATCCATAATCTCACAACTGTTTCAACCAAGGCTATTAATCTAACTCTTATAATTATAATTGTGTATACTATTCCAAATCCCCTTATAACCTTTATGAATAATGTAAATTTTATTGCAATCCCAAAAACCAGTATGTATCAGACTCCTTTTTATTTAGTATTATAAACATTACCATAATAGAGATCTTCAAAACTAAACTTAAACTGAAAACACCATTGATCTAAAGTTGAGGACTCACTAAAATAAAGTAGATTGGGAATGAAACTAGAATCTCGCCAAAACAGCTTTTAATTCAAACAAAAATTCCAAAGCATCACTAAAATAAATCTATATAGATTGTTGTAAGAAGAGAATATCCCCATGTTTATAATGGTGTGGTGGGCACATCAAGAAACTGTACGCGATATCTGGTTGCCCTCTTGCACCCACAATGATACAAGGATACTTCCTACAAAAACGATCTTGAGCCACTAGAGAAAATATTAAATCTTACTCAACAAGTAGAATGAAAAGAGTTAAAGATCTCTTACCATCCACCCTTTCAATATTAGGCGGGATAACCTTCCCACCTATGCCCATCTTGGAGCAGTTTATTTCATCTCCATCGTCCCTAAATACAACATTCCCCTCCACCACTTCTTTTTGTGAAACTACCACATTTAAGGAAAACCTAATTGCTTTTAAGGTAGTACAAATATCATGCAAAGTATCATCACATTGATCTTGCTTTTTATAAAAACCAACATTTGTATAATAGATTGATCTTTTTGTTATGTCTATGTTCTTTAACACAACTTTCAATATCACCCTAAGCATAGAGAGCATAAACGCAGTTTTTTCACAAAACTTCCTTACAAACACCTCATTTTAACACAATAAAGGTTATGCTCCTCATGGAAAAATACACTTTTTCATGAGAAGCATAACCTTTATTGTGTTAAAAAATAGGGTGTTTGTAAGGAAGTTTTGTGAAAAAACTAGGTTTATGCTCTTTATGCCTAGGATGATATTGAAAGTTGTTTTAAAGAACATAGACATAATAAAAAGATTAATTTATTATACAAATGTTGGTTTGTATAAAACGCAAGATCAATGTGATGATACTTTGCATGATATTTGTACTGCCTTAAAAGCAACTAGGATTTCTTTAAATGTGGTAGCTGCAGAAAAAGGAGTGGTGGTGAGGAATGTTGTAATTAGGGATGATGGAGATGAAATCGATTGCTCGATGGGCATATGTGGGAAGGCTATCCCCTCTAATATTGAAAGGTTGGATGGCATGAGGTCTACAACTCTTTTTATTTTACTTGTTGAAAAGGATTCAATATTTTCTCTATTGGTTCAAGATGGTTTTTATAGAAAGAATCCTTGTATAATTATGGGTGCAAGAGGGCAACCAGATGTTACGAGTAGATAGTTTCTTGAGGTGCGCACCACACCATTATAACCGAGCTAGCTAAATAAAAATTCAGTATGTACTGTAGCTTGAATAATTAAAGAGCAGGAGTCTCTGCAATTAAATAATCAAAATTTCATGACTTACGATGTAGCAAAAAGAATTAAAAAAACTTTCCAAGATGCACTCGGATGTAAATAAAGAATAGTAAAAAATTAATTATTTTTCAAAACACACCCTCAAGTATGATAAAAGTTACAAAACATACCTTCAACTTTAACCTATTTATAACTTTTTTATATAACAAATTTTATTCATCAAATATGGAGCGCGTATCTATCGATTCATTCGAAAAAAATGTCACTGAGATGATCGTCGAATTGCGAACAAAACGAGCCCAATATTGCTATGCTTGTGACATGCATACGATTTTATAAAAAATATTAAAGTTTAATATATATTTTAAAATATTTACTGTAATAGTCTTTGAGGTTATCGGTTCGTTGCAAAATGAGTCTCAACGACTGACAAATAGTACTCGGCGTTATCGGTCCGTCCCAAAAATAGTCTCGCACGCCCCGCAGCAACGTGCCGGTAGCGAACCTCGTTTACATTATTAATAAAGGTTAAAAGGGGATTTGGAATAGTATACACAATCATAATTATAAGAATTGGATTGATAGCCTTGGTTAAAACAGTTGTGGGATTATGGATTTTAAGTTTGTTAATCTTTACACAGAAGTTCTGCAAGTAGTTCTGAATATAGACCATTTCTTTAACATTATTCTGATTCATATTCTTCACTCTTAAGTGGTTCAGGGAACATTTTTAGGTCACAAATCATGATGTTGAGTATAGAAGTATGCTAAGTGACCGAACATATGACATAATCTTCTTATGGTATCCTGCATTATATGCCATGGATCAACAGGATAAAAGGACTTTTCAGCAGCAAAAGTTTGTGTCATGTTTTTTTGTTAAAAGATATGATATAGTTTAGTTTGAATATAGTGAATTGGTATAATAGAAATTTTCTTAAAAAAGCACATATCAATATGTATTCATAATCCCAACACCCTCTATCAAGCATTCTATTTTTAATATATATTTGCATTTTTAGTTGTTTTTTAAGACATGTCCCCATATAGGGGGAAATCTTAAGTTTTTTTTACTTAGGAATTAGTTGATTTAGGTTATGTTTTATATGTAATAGGTTAAACCGTTTAAGTTTAAATTGTTTTAAGGGAAACATGCTAAAAATTTTAAAATCTGAAATTTTGTGTCTCTTAAGAGGAAGGGTCAAAAGTGGCCCAAAGTGTATTTCTAATGCGTAGTTTGTTTTATTCAACGATTAGATTATCATATTTAATGCACGACATTCCGTCTGCCCAACCCGGTATGCTTCTAAGTGCACCAGAAATTACCTGGCCCATGATTAAACCACTCCTAATATGTTGGAACATGGATTTTATATTTCTTTTGTAGAGATCCTATTAATGATTTAATTTTCTTGCATGAAACTCAGGTAGCTGAACTTCTTCAGAACAAGAAATATTGCTTAATTGGTGGTGGGGACTGGATTTATGTCGGCGCACATGTGACCAAGTTTCTAGTGGTTTTGATGCCCGTATTAGTCAAAGGGCTGGGGGAGTTACAACGAATAGGCTTGCTGTTTTGCACCGAGGATGGCAATATTGGTTGTTTTGCACCTCTACCGAAACGCCTATCTATTAAACTTCGTTCGCTGCAAATCAAATTATTGACGGAGATACCTCATATTCATGGGAATTCCAAAATGTTTAAGCTTAGATAAGGATGACGATAATAGTTATCAATGGGCCACAAAAATAATATGATTAGACATGAGGGAGTCTGTTATCCACATGTCCCCGTAAGTTAAAGTTTGATCTCTTTTTTCATTAGTTTTTCCTGCTCATGTGTAATGGGTTAAATAGATGTTGAAAATGATGGTTAGGCGCTTTGGTGTTCTGGACAAACTTACTTTGTTTTTTTTTTGTTTTGTAGTAATAAATGTGCTTTGTGTTTGAATGTCAAGCAAAACTTGTAAGGACTTGGGAGTAACACCATATACAAAATTAGTTTCTGTTGGGAAGACACTGTTCTTGATACTCTTTTCTTGTGATATATATCATCACTTTTGCAATTTACTCGAATCAAAATTTGTTGTAAAATGACATCTCAACTTAAAAAAAAGCTTGGAGACCACAAAATTATGACGCAGCACTATCTATTGAGGGAAGCGAAGGACATTTTACGAATTTTGATATTCGAGTGAATTGCAAAAAATCCGGATCCCTATGTTAGTGGCCATATTGTTGTAAAATCCCTAAACATTTTTTTAAGGCATACTCAATCCTAGCTTCAAGTTAGATGACTAAATTACCCTTTGTCTTTTTCTCCTTGATTTTTCACAGGAATTTAAAATTCAGTCATGTTTAATTCTACGCATTACTTTTATTATGTCAGTTTTATCTCATTTCATTCTTCAATCACGAAGTTGCTTGCTTTAGTTTCTGCTAAAGAATAAAACAACGGATAGTGGAACGGATTATGAAAGGAAAATGAACTATTTGTAGAAGAAAGATGTTGAAAATAAAATATAAAAACTGACGAGATGGAGACTTTTAAAACGATTTTTTTCTATATATTTTATGAATAGAATGTAAATTTGCACCAATATTATATTGTATGAAAGTATATTCACATTAGTAGTATGGCATTGGAATATAATATCTCAAGATAATAACAAGCTAAAAATGTAATTGTTTGGATCTTAAAAGCTCTTTAAGTCTATATAATAAACAATTGTGTTTGAGTATTAAGGTATAATTTTTTGTTTTGAAAACTAAGAGTTAGAGAAATTACAAATGCGAAAAATTGCTTTGACATCGATTGATTATAATTATAATTATAAAAATATTTCAATTAATACATATTGGGTGGTAGTAAAATAATGTTAACAATTCGGGGTAACACCTTAGTACAAATAAGTATTTTAATACTAAAGTTAATTAAAAGCTATCAACGATCGAAAGTGTCACCAAAAAATTATATATATTGGCTGATTTATCAATTTAGAATGAAATATTATACTATATTTATTTCAAGAAATTAATCAATGATTTCACATAAAAAAAAACTTGAAAAAGTAAATTTTATATAAAAGATTTTTCGGCAAATAACTTTGATGAAAAGACCTCGTCTTAAGGCTTCGCTTTAGGCCTCCGAGAAGACTCAGCCGCCCCTGTTTAGTTATATAATAGAATGGAACTTTTATTTCGTTCTACTACATGCCATGAACTTTCAAATTTTGCTTCACTAATATTAATATGCTTGCTGCTTTAACTTTTCACCTACGTGCTATTTTCATTTAGTATTTGTTAATTGCGGCAACACATGTATTGTCACTCTTATATTTGTGAAAGTTATTAAAAATCTTGTTTGGAATCTCTTTATATTGTGTGACAATTTTGGTTTATGTCATAATTGTAGAATTGTAAACTAAAAGTTTATATGAATAAACGTAAAAACACAAGTTCGATGTAGAATAAATAATACAGTAATGTGGATTGAGGATTGAAGTAGATAGGACTATATATATCTATGAAAGGTAGGATAATATCACGATCAATACTTGAATAGATTAATACAGATAGGACTGTAGTTATGAAAGCCAAAGGTAAAGCTAGCGATAAAAGATGAGGCAATAAATGGTGACATGAACTACTACGTAATAAGTTTTACTCTTTTAAGGCTGGACCTGGACGGTATGGAAGCAAGCTCACCTAGGTGACTTTAAAGTCACGCGTGAGTTCCCATCCCGCCCACTAAAGTGACTTTGCCACATCACATTTGTTCGGTGAGTTTGCATGTAAAGTTGGGGCAACTAGGTGGGAAACTCACCTAGTGTGAGTTTAAGTTTTGTGGGGCCATACTGTTTTTATCAAATGTATTTTAACTGGTTGTGAGTGTGTGTGGGTATTTAGTGGAGTATATTTTATATAAAGTGGGTATTTTAATGAAATGTAAGTTTTAGTGGCAATGTGAGTTAAGGTGAGTTGTAAGATGAGTTTTATTTGGAGAGATAAAGCTGATGTGGCACTGACGTGTCAGGTGAGTTAATCACCTCTATACCATCCGGCCTAAGTTTTAACCCACTGTGCAATGGCGTAACTTTAGAATACATTACTTCTTTTCTTATACTAAGTAATTGAAGTACTTCTGTTAGTTACAAAGATCCTTTAGTTTAGGAGAATTAGGTGAAGTTGGGAGTTATGATACTTATTTTTAAGAGAATTTTGTGCAAAGGAAAATTACTGTTTAGGGACAAGATCTTTTTCTTGTCCCCCATTATGGTCAACTTTTCAAAATCTTTCCAATTTGGTCATGCTCAACTTCTCAACTGCTCAACTCCACCCAATGGTCGCCACGTGGCAATTTGCAAGTACAATCCTCTTTAGGTTAGATGCAGGTATGGCCCATTCTTGTGGCCACAACACTGAACTACTACTTTGTATTATCTCTCATCAAATGCTCAACCAACGGCTGCTCAACTAACAAATTCTCAACAGGCGGCTACCTCTTTCTTGGGACTGTACACGACGGACATGACGTCGTACTTTTTTTGGGGTAATTTTTTTTCAGATCCAACCTTTAATGTTCTTAAAAAAAACACACACATAATGTTTATTGTTTTTTGATTCAACTATTGATTATGAGTTCTTTGGTATGTTTTTTATTTGCTTATTGTTAGCTTATTTGAATTGAATGCTAATTGGTGAACTTCTTAGTTTTTACTGCTTATTTGTGGCTCGTTATTTTGTCGAGATTTATGTAATGCTTTTTTTGATTATGATTGATGTTTCATTAAGTTAATTCGAGTTTTGGTGATGTAAAGTTTTATGCTTTTAGGATTTTGATTTGGTTTTTTTTTAAGTTATTCTTGTTCTTGCAAGTTGCAAATCATTAGTTAATCTAATGTCAGTTTGTTTTTTTTCAAGTTAATTTGATGTTGCTTTGTGATATGGGTTTGTTTTTGTTCAAGATTCAATGCCATGTTTGTTGATGTAAAGTTTTTGCAAGTTGCAAATCATTTACTGTCGTTCCAAAGTTCCAACCAAGTCGTTTCAAAGTAGGATTCCAATTGATCATACCTTAAAGTAGGATTTCAGTTCTGTACTTATAGGAATTACAGAGTATTTCCTCCTAAGTCCCAACCAAGTCATTCTAAAGGTCTGTTAGTTAGATAGAACAGGCGTCGAGATTTATTTAATTTAATATCATACAAAGTACCATCTTAGATTAATCATACTTTACACAATAAACGCTACAAATGCTTAAACACAGCCACACGACCATTTTCCTTATTCTACATTACACAATAAACACATACAGAAGTAAAATAGAACCACACGGCCATTGGAATTATTTTACAAAAGCTACTTCACCAACATCCTCAATACGGAATGAGACCACTAAGCTTCTAAATGAAAAATTTTTTACGAGCATTTAACTCCATTTCCCTTGCCAAGATCTGCAATTTGTCTACTATCTCACAGTCCTTCATTTGAATCTCATGGAAAAACTCAGCCATATTCGCAGGAACATGACGTGTCCCTAAACTATCTAGCTCATCAAGAAATTGCGCCTGTGCTATAACCACATTATTAACTTCCACACTCACCCTAGTTATCTCTCTTGCAAGCCTGTAGTCTTCAGTCAACGACCTCTGACAGTAAAGAACAAACATGGGCTACCATTTCACAGAATTAGAAATTCTGCGTAGCTCACCACATATCGGTAACCATGCCATTTGTTACCTTCTTATGACTGTGAGTTCAAAGGCAAGACCATAAAAACATAGAGGACCTTACCCTTTAGATAGATAAATCCACACAAACAGTCAACTACATAATAATTTTAGGAAAGAAAAACAAATATACCTCACATGCAAACCTGTATAGAAATGACATTTGATTCTTAATGTTTTCACTTTCCAGAAATAGTAGATAACAAAGGTCTCATTTCACATATTCTCTTAGGATACATACTACCCACAACTTCCAAAATTATTTGAGTTAGCAAACAGTGTTGACTTTTCTTATTGTCTTTACCTGCATGACCATACTTATTATTTTTTAGCTTATTGTAATTGAATGCTAAAAGAATTAGTACTTATAGATTCATAGCAACTACTCAATCTAAACACGTCTTAAGATTCCAAAACTATGTTTATTTATATATTCATGTCTTGACATATATTCATAACAACCATTATTTTGATTATGTTGTGCTTATTATCTTTTGCTTAAACAATTAGTACAGCTAGATTCATAATATCGCATAACTATTCTTAATTTGTTTATTCATTTTCTTTTGTGCATTTAAGAATATCATGCGAGAGTTCACGTTAAAAGCAAACTCCATTACTTTCCGTTGATGAAAGACATACTAGGGTTGGACCGGTGTGTGTTGTTTATAGAAACTTGCTTTGGGCGGTGGTTGGATTTAACTTACGTTCAAAATGAGGAAAGTCTCATACATTATATGCTTCAGAAGCAAAAGTTTTCTGATAATGATCACTATGATCTTCCACTAATTTATAATGTTAATGATCATACTCTTCACTTTGGGCGTCGTGAATATTGTCTCATTAGTGGATTTAAGTTTGGGTGGATAAGTTTCTGTAATTTTAGGGATGGTGAAATCACTTTTGTGATCGTGTATTTCCTGAAAAGATAGGGGAGTACGTTAAAAACATAGATCTTCTATCTTTGATTGAGGATGAAGTGCGTTTCACAAGCCTTTCTGATTCAGACTCTATACGAGTGTGTTTATTGTTATCTTTGGAAGTTATATTCATGGGTCATGATTTAGGATCTGCAGTAGATGATGTATTTCTTAGGATGGTTGAGGATCTTGAAGATTGGAATGATTTTCCTTGGGGAGAACATATGTGGCAGGAGTTATACGCTGCCATCAGGAATGTTAACTTAAACCATAAGTAAGCGCACCATAAAGCATTGGAAATTAAAACCAACTTTGTTCCCACATATTCCTTGTCTAGATTTGTATTGTGTTTCAAGGTTAGTATTCGTTTACAAACACTAGTCAAGTCATTTAATTACTAAACTTGTTTATAATATATACCATTTTTAGATTTGGATTTTAGAGTGACTGGTCATTGGTGGACTAAAGATTCTGAAGGAATCCCACGAGGATGTTTCTGGTCCAAGCATTTTCCATTTCAAAAATGGGAGTATTTTGGGCAACTTTTTCCCCAGGTTACATTACTAAATTGTTTCATAATTACTTATTTTCTCTTAGTAGTCAGCCTTTCTTTACATAATACGTCTTTTTTCTTAGGACAAAAAACCAAACTATGAGCTATATCCAAATAGAGCTGAGGCCCAATCAGAATGGTTTACAAGGAGCAGTGATTATTTCAAGATGTATACTCCGAGAGCGCCACCTGTTGAATATGGAAGGCTTTTTGGTGATTATCTAAAAAATCTATCATTAGCTCGCACACGTAGGGAAAAAGATAGAGAGCCATTTATCCAGAGTTGTCCTAAAGTAGTTTCTCTAAACGTTCGTGTTAAGGATTTGAAGGGTTTATGTGACAGTTTGATGATTCTACCTAAAGAGATCAAGAGTTTGAAAGCACGCGTCTACAAACTAGAGACTATTATTAATGTAAGTTTTTACATAGAGCCTTATATACACCAATGCAAGTTTCTATATAGCTCTAGTTTTTACACAAATACAGGTTGTTACTAAAAAAGACTTAAATCAAAAGCACAAGGATAGTACATCTGGTAAGTAGTGTGATCTTGGTGATAGTATTGGAGTGATCAAGATGGCGAACCATTTTTTAAATTTATGGGTTCTACAAATCCATCAGCCAACAAGGATGCTGTCAATGATTTGGTGGATGCTTTGGATGATTTGGTTGATGAGGTAATTGATTACTTCAACTATCAATGGTTTTGTTTATGGGTTAATTATAACTTTTATACTTACTTGTCTTATAACTTTACGCAGAATGGTGTTGTTGAAGTAGACAAAAATCTTTCACAAGATGATTTTTTGAAAGCTCAAAAGCTAGAGGCTGAAAAAAATAGAAGAGACTAAGGTTGCAATTGATGTTGGAAGAAGCCAATAGCAGGAAGAGTATAGATTTTAGTAAGTCCACTCACATGAAAGTTGCTATAGAGAGATGTGGAACAAACAAGAGGAGGTATGTTGATGTTCTCAGGCCACCTATTGAAGAAGATACATCTGAAAAAGTCCTTAGCATGGATAGACTAAAAAAGCAAAATAATGTGCTTGATGAATTTATGATTCAAATGTGTCTAAATCTCAAACCGTGGAAAGAGGTATGTCTTTTATAAATATTATTTAATTTGCCTAATATGTTTTTATGTAAATATGTTAATTAGTTTTATGTGCTATGTTTAGGATCTAAAGCGACCATCCAAATGCATCGACAAAATATACTGCAATTATTATTTGGAGCAGTTTTTAATTACATCTGGTTGGAGTCGTTGCAAGTTTCCTTGGTGCACTGAAATTGTTGTGGGTCGTCATTTCTGGGACTCTTTAATTGGGCTTGACGATGAGCGTTTAGGTTGGTTAGTTGACGATGTAAGTAATAAAAACACAATTGTGGACTTTGTTCAGAATATATTTTGTTCTTCACATTTAAAGTTGATTTTGATTGTGTGTTTTTGATTACCTTCAGCACATTGAACTATGGGTGTGGTACATGTGGCATTTTAGACAATCGTTTGATGATTGGTCAATGGTGAGCTGTTACTTCCTTACTCTTCTACTTCAAGATTCAATGCCGTTGTTTTATGCAACCGATGAAATTTACCGTTGGCATGGAGGGATGTTGAACATGTATACATAGTAACCTATGTGATTATTTTAAACATCATTTTTTATTTAATTTTATTTTGTCACTTATTATTTTGAAACAATGGTAGGTCTTTATTCTTATAAATGAACCCAAGAGACATTGGTCTCTTGCACAGTTTCACATACAATCTGGAAATGTTACATTCTATGACAGTTAAAAGACTTACGATCCTTAATTTCGTCCCTGGTATGTGAAGATGAGGAGTTGTTTAGAGTCTAAGCTTCCTGTTGTGCTACAACAGGCTGGTGTGTTTGCCAGTAAAGGAATCAATCCAACCAGCTATAGTATTAAGTTTACCAATGCACAAAATGTCCCGAAGCAGGGTGGTGTATTTGGTGATTGTGGCGTGTTTGTCTGCCTATTTCTTTACAGGTTAGTGACCTTTGAAGCTCGTAATTATCGACGATCATTTTCGATTTGAGTTAATACCCCAAAGAATCCATGATATTGTGTTATTGTATATACAAGTTAGCTCATGGGATCCCACTGGATGTTGAAGATCCAATCCAGACAGCCTTGGCGTATCAAGAAAAAATGGTCCAATTTTTTTTCGAACACAAGATCATCTATCCATCTTAGTTTGTATGTGAAAGTTTGTTGTTAAACATTTGTTAAGTTGTCTGTCTCTTTTGGAAACTATTGTGACCTGTTTTACAGGTCAAAACCTATTTGTGTTTTTTAACTTCTGTATTGACATTGTGATGGGAAGTACTTTATGACTGTGATTTGTTGTGTCAACCAAGAAATCGTTCGTTTATTCACAACTGCTATTTTGCATACATTTTAAAAGAAAAAAATATGCTGATTCACGGGTCATTCAAGTCAACAGCTTCGAAAGAAAACGACATTGCTTGCTGTGAGTAGTAATGTTCTTGTTCTGAGTAGTAATGTTCTTGCTCTGAGTATCCTGTCTTGGCCTAAAAAATGTTTAAAACAAGTTATTGAAATATGAAGTAATAATCAGATTATATGAAAAGTTTGTTTCACATAACACTAACTTACTTTCTTTTGTGGAATGGTTTCCCTACATGAATTTTAGTTGTATCCACGGGCACCGCACCTTCCACATCTTACTGGTACCGGTTCCTCACCTTGCGATATAATACGAGCTTTGCTCTTTGGTCTACCAGCTGGTTTTTATCCATAAGTGGTGGCTTAACAACTTGCAAGTAATTAGGACGCTGCCAACTTGAAACTTCTCCCACGGGATATACCAACTCTTGGTACGTACCTTCAAGAGCTTTTCTCCTCAACCATCCTTTCGCCAAATGATTAAAATATGTTAATCCCATAACTCTACATACAGCTAAAACATGACCACAAGGCAGACCAGAGAGTTGCCATTTTCGACATGTGCATGTATCACTATATAACTCCACAGTATGCATCCTTCGATGATCATCTACATGGTAAACTCTGTACCTATCAATTGCGCCTACAATCCAGTTAACGCTCTTTTGCCTTCTTTTGGTGATTTTGGCTGTAGCCCAATCACTGAGCTCATTCAAGGGTGCATCTATAAACATAAATTTGTTAATATCCATATTCGTTTTTTCAATATAAATGATAAACATAATTATAAAATACGCACCTCTATATTTTTCCCGACGTTCACAATACCACCTTTGCACAAGGTCTCTATACCACTCCATTAGGTTTAATCGGTATTTTTTGAACATCTCTTGTTAACGAATTTATTGACTCAACTGAGTTAGACGTCATGTAATTGTAACGATCACTAGGGCAATATGCCCTAGACCACTTTTCAACACCAGCTTCGGTCAACTTATGGTATATATCGGGTCGAGTTGCTCCAAGTTCATTTATTGCCATATTAAAATCTTCAGGTAAGTAAGCTTTGCACATCTTCCAGAATAAACAATGAAGCCTTATACCCTTCAATTTGTAATTCATAAGCAAATGCCTGCAACAATAACCATGAAATGCATTTGGCAAAATGGCTTGACAAGTCGATTTTATTGATGCATGTCTATCAGATATGATAGACAAATTTGGAACCTCCCCTATGCATTCTTTCAACTTGGACAAAAACCATGTCCATGAAGGACCAGTTTCACCCTATAAGACACGTCGGTCGCAATAGGTATGATTTAATTGTTTCCATCCATTCCAACTGCTAGCAGATTTGTTCCTTCATAAGTGCCATTAGATGTGCTGCATCAATTATTATCAACGGTCGCATATGTTTTTTGATGCTCCAAATCTAATTAAATAGTAAACAATTAGTTATACAACTATAAAAGAACTTATTTTAATTTAATTCGAAAACATTAAAAAATGCTTACCAAAACACCAAAAGCTATAAAAACCATCTTAAACCGGTCTTCGTTATCGGTCTCAATGTGTGTAACAGCACCGTCATTTATCATTTCCAAATTATGACAATAATACGGTAACTGTGCAAAAGATGCTACATGGCAACCCGATAAAGATTCCAACGCAACATTTTTTGATCTCCATGCTTGTTTGTAAGTAATATCGATGTTCAAGTCCGTGTATATATCATGTTTTATTTCCTTTCCCTTGTAGATTCGGATGTTATCTTTCAACTTAAGTTCTAATAAATGACCCAACAATTTTATTGTATCATCATTCCTACAAATTACATCATATCGTTTTGTATCTGATTTTCTAGTCTTAAACTCATAACCATCAAAAAGAGCCTTATAACCTATTTCATACATTAATAATTCTTTACTATCAAATCTATCACCTTTTTTTTTAAACACGTGCGGCATGTACACTAGTGTTTATTGTGCTTTTGATAATGGGTTGCGGATTTGGTGGAGTAGGAAGGTAAATTTGAATGTATTTGTTGCTAAAGATTTTCATACATGTCGTTTGCCTTGTTATTCTCGAATGTTTCATTTTTGGGAAAATTTGAATCAGTATAAAATAAAGGAGCGTTAAGATCGAAATCTAATGTATTAGAAGAAGAAGGTTTAGAATTTAGCATTTGTCAAGCCTTTGAATAAAAAGAGTATGTTCCGTACCTTTGTATCTGAAAAAAATTTTGGCAAAAAAATTGACATCATCATCATCTACAATGTGGACACACCTTGTACCAACTTTATAAGTAAACATGACGTCGGACGTATCATTAAACTTGAACTTTTTCTTAACATATTCAACTAGTTGATCGTACGTAATTTTGTTTTTTAGACTAACACCATAAGTTAGATCTCCGAAAACCAAAAATAAACTAAACTCATTACTTGATTCACCCATTTTTGTTTTTTAGTAATAAGTAATACTACAATAAGTACCTTGCATATATATAAGTAATGTTTTGTGTGAGAGAACTACTCGACTGACGATTGCTCAACTGGCAACTGCTCAACTTGTGAGTTAATGTGATGTTGACTATTAATAAATAGTAGTAAGTTAATTTACATTTAATAATCATAAATTACCCCAACAACCAATAAGTACCTTGCATATATATAAGCGTGTTTTGTGTGAGAGAACTACTCGACTGACGATTGCTCAACTGGAAACTGCTCAACTTGTGAGTTAATGTGAGTTACAATATTCATCTTTGAACGATTAAATACAAAAAGTAAATAAAGTGTGATCCCCTTGGACTACAGGTGGAATTCTTTGAAGGTCGGAAGCCTTTGTCGCCTCTCCAATTGGCTGTGGAGGAAGTGATGTCAGAATAGCTTGAATGAGGCCTCTATTTATAGGTATCAAACCGGTTACGGTGTAACTGATAAAGGTGTTCCGCCGTAACCATCATGCACGACATTCCATATTTAAACAATTGTTACGGCGTAACCAGATATTGAGTTACGCTGTAACCTTCAAATAATTTCCATATGTACGTGATCTTCATCGTTGTTACCTTCATGCCCAGATTTATGGTCTTCATGGTTACGGCGGTAACCATAAGGGGTGTTTAGCGTGTAACTTATCTTGGGCTAAAAAAAAGAGATTTCCTTTTGTAAATACTATTTACGGCGTAACTCGATATGGTGTTTAAGCCCGTTAAAGAACTCTAGATCATTGCTCTTCGTACTTGCTTAATTTATGTTACGGTGTAACCATTTTGGTGTTACGTCGTAACACACTCTTCAATTATTTAGACACTTTGAGCTCTTTTCCCTTGTTTCTTGTCCACTTGTCCTGCATTTACGCTGATTGGGAAAACTACAATCAATCATAGGAATAATTATCCGTTTTGTTTGTTTTTTTCGAGTGATTAGGAAAACATTTGCAGAGTCCTATAGGGGGGGCGGGTAGAGTTTTCGCGCTATTAAAAAACGACACACATCTCGCGGCACACATTAAATATATGATTTCTATCAATGGACAATGGCCGCCACTCCATAACTAATAGCCCTGATCTTTGCCTAGTTTAATTATGATAACTTTAGTTGGCCCTCCCGCCCGCCCTCCGCCCGCTCGCCCCGCTCTCCCGATTGTTTCCCAAGCGCCTCGCTCTCTCATTACTTAAATAGGTCAAGATCACTTGGCTACCTTTCCCCCCTCCCCTCCTCACCAGAGTATATCAAATACCGCGCAAGCAACAATGTGGGTAATGTCCCCGATGGGCTATTGCGTGATTATCGCGCGCACCATCCCCCCCCCCCCCCCCCCCCCCCCCAACCATCCCCTGTGGCCCCGTTATATATTATATAGATATATGAGGGCCGCGCAACCCCCCCCCCCCCTTTCCCTCACATTTCTATAGCTATTCGCAGTGATATATCGGTGTATTTAAGCATAGATTGTAACTGTAAAATAGAATTAATTAGTCTAATTAGATTAACTAAAATACTGATATAGGATATAAGGTTACTTCATCATCCACTTCGTGTTCGACACCCTATTACCACGAAACTCCATTCTTGACTGGCATTCCATGCTTTACCTATTCTACGTTCCTTTTATAAGCATAAGGAACCCTAAACGCGTTAAGAGATAATACTTATCTCTTCCTAGATTAACGCTAAGAGATAATTATAACTATAATTACAACCAGACTTAACAGTCTGACCCAGCAGTATTAACTTTAATACTGTCACACTTAAGTTAATGCTGGCAGACTTAACTTGCTCTACCAGACTTAACTTCTATACTAACAGTACTAACTATTTTCTATCAGTACTAACTATAACTAACAGACTTAACTTTAATACTAACAGTATTAAGTCTGTTTACAATATTTTCCTAACACAACACATCAATGACATTTAGAGATTAATCATCACACTCATGTTTGACTAAAAAATCTAATTCAGGACCACATTAGTTCCAATTAGATTATTTAATTCTCTTAAACATACCACTTAAGATCAACACAATTTTGAACCATTCACATAACCATGGTTTTTTAAATTTAAGATCCATTATAAACACATTATCATGCACCCATGCAATTCATACATGTATATCAAAATCTTAAATAAAATAAGGATAGAAAATTATGTAGCAGTAAATATGGTTGGACCAAATTCATTCCACTTTTTGCATCAGTTGCCACCAAATCAATTCAAACATACTTATGTTTTCCCCAGTATCTTTTTATCAAACTTGCCAGTCAGTTTTCGAACTATAACTTGTGCCTTTAACGGATTCATTTCTTTCATCGTAATAAATACCAAGACTCTTCATGTCCTCTCCAAACAATCTGTTCTTCGTCTATAAATCTTGATATCTTTGTCTTTTAGTAACACTTTCACAGATTTCAACCATGATTATCAAAAAGAAATACTTTATACGTTTGTAAGAGAAATAGTGTGTAGATAGGGTTTGAGAGTGTGATGATCTTGGAAATTTTACTTGAATCGTGTTGAGTTTACTTTCCGTATAAAGTATTTTGACCTTATATATGCCTGGGTTGTACGAAATCTCTATCGGGATAATTCAAGAAGAATAACAATTTGTGTCTAGGCACAAGATCACAAATCAAGAACAAGAGAGGAATTGTATGTGAGATTTTCGTTATATATACTGAGACAATGTTTTCTATAGTTATATAAGAAAACTAGACAGTTACGGGTAGTTACAAGTCGGTTAAAACCGAATTTCCAAACCAACTAACAAGAGGTTTACGGCGTAACCCACATCCTGAGTATGAAACTCACATTTGTTACGACGTAAACCCACGAGTGTGTTACGACGTAACAAATCCAAAAGATATTTGCTCATTACCCTCCAAGTGATTACGAACCACAAATGTTACGACGTAAAAACTGCTAATCCTGTCTTGGTAAATTTCATATTAACTCAACGAGTGTGCACTCCACACTTTCCTAACTCGTGTCCGAGTCGAACATGAAATCTCATTGATCTCTAGTAAATCATTCTTACCTAAATGGCCGCCGATGACACTAAAATCACCAACAAACAGAATGTGACTCGCAAAGATAAAGCCAATGGTTTTAGCAAATAGTTTATTATCATGAGACAAGCGACTTGAGACTCTTGTAGAAAGAGAGCATACATCTAATCTAACCACTAAAATGAGTCTGCAAGTAAATATTTGCAAATGAAATCCAAAAGTACTATATCAGAAAAATGGCATCCATAACCATTATTTGAATCCAATATTGGATCCATATAAGCAAAAGCTGCCAGACTTGATTGTCATTGCAATCAAATTCAAAAACAAAAAGTAGCATATTTTCAACATACAATTACAAAACCAGCAACAAAAACTCACACGTATTAAAAAGTTAGTCTTAACAATCAAAAGCAGTATGCTTTTTTTTAAATAATCATCAAGAAATAACTCATATAGTAACAAAAGTCCATGTTCATTGTAATAAAACGAACATAATGTAAGTAAATTTCATGTATAAAATTTTACATCTTTGTTTCATAGTGTGGATTAAAGAAGTGACAGTTTTAACCCATTTACTTATTAACGGGTCGATTTGGATTATAGAAGACAATGTCCATCCTGATTTCTTGTGAAACTGTATCATCTTGATTCATATTGTTAGATTCCTATCCTGTCTTTAATAAACATAAACCTCATTTTGGGCACTATAAAATCGATTCATGGTTTGTTTGACCACATAAGTCAACCATTAAAAGAGTACAGAGTAATTAGCCACAAGTAAGATATCCTTCTTTGCAATTTGCTATCTGAAGCTAATTGTATAGCATTTGCTTTAGTATTGTATAAGCTCGAACAAGTGCTGCCCTTTAAGAAAAGATATAAACGTAGGCCAATATTCTATAATACAGTAGCGATGTAGAAATCTTAGACTTGAACCGATAAAAAAGCCAGAAACCCATAACATAACTGCCACTAAGTTCAAAAAACCCTAACCACTAAGATTTGTGTACTTCCTGAAAACTGCATATGGCAAAATAAGCATCACTTGCAGCAACTTTAGGATATACACCCGACCCCGAACCTCTCGGACCGAATACCTATAAAAAATAACACACCAAAAACCATACCGACTAGATCAATCAAAACAAGAATGGAAGAGAATTTGGACCACGGTCGACAACCCAAACACATTACTTATGATGCAGCAAACCATACATTTTCACTCAAATATGTTAATGGTTATAATTGGAATAATACTATTGAATTCTTGCCAACAATCTGATGTTCAAAAGTTCCAAACATACAAACATAAAGTAGTGTAAAAAAAGATATGACACGCAAAGTATCATGAAACAACGTTTCGAACAACTGGTATCATTAAACAAATAAAGAGAACAGCTTGCAATCTTATAGAAACTGAACATAAAACAACGATTAATATAGTCTACAAAGTGAAAGAAGGCATCCATAAGCATATAAAAACTACATAATCAAATCTTTGACTCTAGAAATGGAGCTACAAACATCATTCAACTGAAATTTGCAGAACTGAGTATTCAACTTTTCATAATTAGAAAGAATTGATACTTCTAAATACAAAACAAGAAAGCCGCTGTGAGCCTATGACACAACCTCTCAGTCGATTGGACACTAAAATTTGTCTCGCACCAAAATAACAAATAACTAAATGATTAACTTACTCAAGAAAGTATTCAGAAAACCAGGATTATCTGATGCAACCGAATAATTTGTGGCATTGCTTACTCAACATTATACCTACGGCTTTGTAGTTAGCAACGTTATTACTGTTTTAAAACCTGTTAAAATATAAGTTTCTTAAAACTTAGTACTTATCCCAAAGAAGGTTTTGCAAATGTCAAACAAATCTATATGGTCTAATCAAATGGTGATCATACCTTATAGGTTCTTTAAATAGAACTCGAAAGAAA
>BQNB010041828.1:0-25000 GCA_026074375.1 Tanacetum coccineum
AATATTGATTTGTTTGCTCGGCTTCTTTCCACTTCTTCCTTATGAACTCTTTTGCTTCAATTAACAATACTTATTCGTTTTTCAACCTTCAAGCTTATCACTACAAGAATTGGGGATAAAAGTTCACTAAACAACAAATTTGTCAACTCTTAATGTTTGACCTTGAATATCACCTTTAGCCAAGACCAAGTCGTGGCTAAGACTTTTAAAAACCTTGACTTTTACTTTCAACACGGAAACTTGGTCAAAAAATGGAGTGAAACTTTTAGCCACGACATTGTAAAATATTCTACTATCACACTTTTAGCCACGAATTATCGTGGCTAAAAGTTTAATATTAACTCTTTTGTCGTTTTTTTATTTTATCTTTACTAAGTTTTTTTGCCACATGCGTCGTGGCTAAAAGTGGTTGACTTTCATGATTGAAAGCCGTCGTGATTAATCGTGGGAACATGTCTTGGGAAAAGGTTTTTAGGCACGAGGCTTTAGCCACGACATGTTCACTAAAATCACAATATTATCAACAAAACTCATTAACAATGTAATCCTAACTATTAATCACATTTTTTTTAGAAAACCACAACATCTTCAACATAAACTCTATAAATTGTACCATCATTATTTAACCATATATAATAGTTCAACGAGTAAAATAAGTAGTTAATATGTTTAATGTAAAATCTAAACAAAATTCGGTCAATATACATGAAGCCAAATTTTTTACCTTTTTATCGGTCGTAACTGCAATTGTAGCATCCTTGATGATGTATTGTTCTAGCATTGCACAATCGACGTCTTTATTTTTAATTTTTCTTGTGATTTTATAGTTAGATTTGGGTGGATTTAGTAGATCTAGGGCATGTTTTTTGTTATATTTAACAATTTTTGAGTGTGAATAAAAAAATGATTTAACTTAAATTAAATGAGTATTTAACTAATTTTCAGGAATGTTGTTACACAAATTTCAAAGTGAGGGACTTAAAGGTAAATATCTTGCATTTCCATATAAGCATTAGCGACATCATTAGTGATGTCATTAGTGATGTAATTAGTGACATTAGGGAGATTCAAAAAGAATTTATTTTATTATATATATAAATATAGATACAGATATATATCAAAAATTCAATGCTGATTTCATTCCAAAATATCAATGTTTCTTGGGAAGTGGAATGCACTTATGTGGTTGGGAAAGTGTAAATGACGAAAACGGCTTTGATAAGTACTGGGGTGAATGCAATATGCTTATGTGCATTGCTTGTGTTTTAGACCCAAGATGTAAGTTTGATATGCTTAAGTTTTATTTTAAGGAGATTTATGACAAGGAGACACTTACTGAGAAAATTGAGGAAGTAAAAGAACTTCCAAAGAAAATTTATAAGGAGTATGCTATAAATATAGATATATATCAAAAATTCAATGCTGATTTCGTTCCAAAATATCAATGTTTCTTGTGAAGTGGAATGCACTTATGTGGTTGGGAAAGTGTAAATGACGAAAACGGCTTTGATTTGATTGAACTTAACGGGAAAAAGTTATAGTCGTTAGCCATAAGGGCTATCTTGCAAACCAAAAAGTGAACTTTAGAGACATAATTTATAATAAGTTGGCTTCGAAGGTCAGCTTGCAAAAATCTCAAGGACAAGATTTGTATACTTTTATATGATTTGAATAAAATTGATAAAACTTTTTTTTTCAAAACAAAGGGAATAAAAATCCGAAAATACTAAGATTAGCGGCCCACATTACGCCGTAAGAAAAGGAACAAAAAATTAACCGTAACTAGCAGTATTAAAACATACCAAAAAGTGAACTTTAGGGACATAATATATTAGTTGTGAGTAGGGCCATAGGGGTATGTTTATCATTTAGCATTTAGAAACAAAATTTTGTTTGACAAACGGCGTTTTGTTTCCTAAAAATTTTTTTTTACCTGAAAAAGCGTTTAGCATTTAACGTCATTTTACACTTAATAATCAGCATTACCAAAAGAATATGTAAAACAAACAACTACGCTTACCTTATAAGGAGCAACTGTTATATCGCTTTATATATAAAGTGTAAAAATGACGGCACACGTAAAACCAAACTCGTTTAATAAAACAAACCGCTAAATGCTCCTTGCCAAACAACCTTCTATTCTAAACACCAAAATTCTTAATCTCTTAGCAATATTACCCTTAAACCGGTGTTCGACATTTTGCACGTTATTTTTTTACGTAGTTCTAGAAGAATTAATAACAATTGATAATTCAAGGTGTACATTTTAGATTGTTAAGATTGATTATTTGGGATTATTTGACGATTATTTATGTAGTTTTTGTTGTAAAACAACGAGCCTATTAGCACAATAAGAATAATAAGAGATTGTAAGAAAGTATGGAAGAGAAAGATAGAACTTCTTATTGATGTCATCTCATATTACATTAGGTGCCTCTATTTATAGGGACATGAACAAGAATAGCAATAAGTACAAACCGAAAGTTACAAGACCATTCATAAATATGTGTGTTACTAGTTAGGGATATGAATGTGTACAATCAATATAGTAAAAATTCATAACATTCCCCCTTAATTGCACATCATTTAAAATACGCTTTGTATACCGCCTCATGAAAAAAACCTTGCTAGGAAAAACCCATTGGGAGAAAAAAACCATAGCTAAGGGAAAAATAGTGTGGCGCGTATCCCCCCCCCCCCTCATGATGAATTTATTTGAGCTAACCTTTTTTTTGAACGGCGGAAATTTTATTAAACTAGCAAGATGCTAGAAACAATATTACAAAAAAATATGGTGGGGATTTTTTAACCAATCCTCCCATGAGAAAACTTTACGACAACGATTATTACACCAATTGAAAGCACAAAAAATAATATCATCAAAGACCCTCAAGAACGTCTGGGAAGAACTCCCTCAAAAAAGATCAGCGATTCCTAATCCACCATAAAATGCCAACCAACGCTACGAAGAAAGTGCCCTCCAACAGCGACTTAGACTTGGAAGAGAATCTGATCGAAGAGAACCAAGCATACCATTCCTGAAACGTGTTCCAATCAGAAGGATCTAATTCCCACCACCTACAAATACGACGAAGAACCTGCTGCGCCAAATCACACCGAAAAGAATATGATTTAATCTCATCTCACTAGAACGAACATATCGGCATACGCAAGAATCCACATTACTACCTCATTAACGAACCAATTTAACCCTCGTCGGCACAACAATCTTGACGGGGCCTCATCGCCAAATAAAATATAACCCTTTATAGGAACAAACCTCACCCATCAAGTCTCAGATGACTTTGCGACGGAAGAAAATACATCTGATACAATTCCGAACCTCCTTGATCGAAATATCACCATCACTTGTCAAATCACAAAATCCACCGATCACAAGAGTTCGATAAAGATACCGTCTCCAACGTAGATGTCAATTCCTCCAACATGTGTTGTTCAATCCCTCCTCGAACATTCCGACGAAAAGAACTTTCCATTGAAGAAAGGAGTTTAGATTCCACCGAGACTTGTTTGTCCAACTCCAAAGCGAACAAGCGGGGATATTTAACACAAAAAGGAATGTCTCCAAACCAACAGTCATACCAGAAACTTGTATCAGCTCCATTCCCTATTCGCTTTTTGATATGATACCAAAAATCAAAACCTTTATCTTTAAGCTTATGAACTTCTCGTAATATCGAACACCAATTCGAAGAATAATGGGTCTGATGAGAATCTACCTTCGAACCATATAAAGCATTAATTACCTGACACCAAAGGGAATGGTCGCATTCCGATGCCATATACCAATTTCTTAAACGTTGAGGTAAAGAGTGCCTTTGTAAATTAATCTGCTAGATTGTCGCTTCAACGATTCTCTTGAATAATTTATCACCATTCTTTTGCAAGTCACTAGTAAATAAAAACTTCGTTGAAATTTGCTTGGTTCTGTTACCTTTAATTAATCCTTCCCTTAGTTGAGCAATACATGCTGTTGTCCTTATGTAAAGTTGTTGGTCCCTCATTTCCAGCATAAACATCACAAGATTCACCTATAGCATTTCTTAACCAAACACGTTCTCGGCTTGCTTCATGGATTGTCAAAATTGCTGCATGATTAGATTATATGGTTGAGACTGTTTGATTTACGGAACATCATGAGATTGTAGTACCGCCATGCGGGAATACATAACCAACTAAATATGTTTTGGATGAGTTAGTAAAGTATAACCCCATTTTTTATACCTTGAAGATATCAAAATATTTGCTTGATATCATTCCAATGCCACCTCATGGGACATGAGCTATATCTTGCTAATAAGCTTAAAAAATGATATATCCAGTCGTGTATGACTAACGAGAAACATCAATGATCATATGTCACTTAAATAAGGTACTTCGGGACCAAGAATGTCTTAATCATCTTTCAGAAGTCGAAAAGGGTATTTTTCTACATCAAGTGACCTCACCGCTATTGGAGTGCTTAGTGAATGTGATTTATCCATATTAAACCTTTTCTAAACCTTTCCGTGTATGCTTCTTGGTGGACTAGAACTCCATCATTAAGATGTTTAATTTGAAATCCAATGCAACACTTTGTTTTTCTGAGATCTTTCATCTCAAACTCTTTCTTTAATAATTCCATCTCGCTAAGGTGATTGTACCACAGGCCTCCAGATTGTTTTAACCGATAGAAGGACTTATTCCATTTGATTGCATACTCTTCCTGATATTTTTTCTCATATGCTTTAAGCATTAAAAATCACTAGCATGCTCCATGCATTTTATATGTTGTAATGAAATCTAAACATCACATAAGCTCTACTCATATATCTTTTAGACGCATATTAATTATTTATCACATTGCCAGACTTATACAATATTAAAATACGTTATTGGATTCACCACATGTGAACATGTATCTGCATGATCATTTCCAAGTCTTTGAGAAAATAAACTTGCGCCATCACTAGCAACTGATGCATAATTTAATTTCGCTTTCTCATAAAGACTAATGCATATCAATAAGTTTATATATTCTTATATACGGACTTCAAGTCCCAATAACTATGTCTCCTCAATAAGTTTTGAACGGAAGCGCAGTAAACTAAAAAAGCTCCAAGTAAAGTACTACTGCAAAGCCAGCTACATAAGCTGAATTACATAGCTGCTTCAGAAGCAGAGATGGAAGCTGTTTGGATTAGGAAGTTTATTTCAGGGCTTGGTATAGTAACCAGAACATAAACCGAACCAATAAAGATGTTTTGGCGACAATTCAGTCACACTTCATAATGCCAATGGAACAAGGTTCAGATGGGCGCCAACACTAACCATAAAAGTAAACCTTCTTAAGTTCACACAGTAGACAATCTAGCATATCACTATTACGAAGGCTTTACAAAAGGAAAGCTTACTCAACATGCAAAGCATGGACTTCGTTTAGCTATAGTTTTCATGTAGATCTGTGTTAGTAATTTAGGATAAGGGATTTAAAACAATTTTATTTATGATAATGATAACGTTGGTATTTTTGTTATTTAAATTATACAATTGTGTTCTATATTTGCATGTTTAAATCCATGACTTTAATATATGTATAATTCTAATTAAATTCCGTTGACGATTAACAAAAAATAATGAGAATATGTAAACTAAGACAATTTCTGAGTCATTGGTAAATTAGGAGATATAAAGTATGAGTCCACCAAACTCCATGATATTCATATGATAATATTAGATTTCCCCGCCCAAGAACATCACTTTATGGATCGACGTCATCAGTGAAATCTTGTACGTGACATTTTAATTTTACACTAAATCCTTACATGAGACGCAAGTAGGTTAGCAAATAGTGGGGATATCTTCTTGATATAGTTAAAGTTGTCCTGAAAAAGGTAACTAAATAAAGCTATATCAGAATGGTTTATGCCTACATGATCACGCAACAATATAGTCCAATATAGAAATTGTTACCTTCAAAATTATTTGAATAAGATACCACCGGGTCCCTCATAAAAATAATCAGATGTGTGTATGGCCGTACCTGAACACTCATGTAGATATGTCTCATTGATTTTCAGTAATCTTGATTAATTCATATATGAAAAACAGAATCGTTAAATATGGAATGACATTGAACATATTCCAAGATTACCACAGGTAATCATAAACAAATGGATTGTAAATTCCAAAAATCATTGTATCATAGCCCTGATGAAACCATACTCGAATATTTCGGGAGCATGGCTGTGGCTTACCAATGTTATTGTATTATTTACATGTCTAAGTGGGAGCTGTTGGAATATGTCCATCGTAAATAATATATGTCCGAATTATTTATTCGAGCCTAAGAGGACGCACACGTTAATACGTAAACAATGTTTAATTAGTGTTTTTAGTAAATGATAAATAAATATATTAGTTAAATGTTTAAAAGTTAAACTTAAGGACTAATATGCAAAACGGGAAAAAGGAAAGTGAGGGTTTGCCCCCTTTTCCTTTGGTCGGCCAAAACCCACAACCCAAGAGGGTTTGAGCTTGCTTGCTTGTTCTCCAAGATTGTGTAGGCTATATAAGGAGGATTTAAGATTCATTATTGAGTATGTGTGTTTTGTGAAAAATCCCTAGAACTCTCCCCTCTCTTCCTCCTTGTGCTTCGACCGAAACCAACACCCCTAACGGTTTGGTTTTCTCCCTTTTGCCGATCGAACCAAACCAAACAACCCTTTAGGGTTTTGTTTGGCGATCGTGTACCACTACCACCATGGTGTTAGCTCACGTGTTGATTAGATTCAAGTGTTGCGGTGATCGTTTGCTAAAACACTATTAGTACTAGCATACTTCATTGTTTGTTAAGAACGTATTGTGTGTGGAGGCTTAGAGAGATCTTACTTTAGATCTTGGAGGTTTTGCATGTAGTAATTATACATAAGCGTATATAGAAGACGGTGTTAACGGTTACCTTTAAACGGTGTATCGTTTCGTGCTAAAAGGTATGCATCTTCTATCCTTGTTAATTAATGTGTTCTACATGTGTTCTTTAATTCCGTTGCGTACTCATGTTAATTAATTGGTTAATTAGATCGTAAAACCTAATAGTAGGGGCCCGCTAGATCTGGCATTCTTGGTGAGGCAACCGTAAACATTGCACGCTACTATTCAAGTTCAAGATCACCTGCTACGGTTTCATTGCCGTTGAAGAAATGCAACTATGGGACAGTTTTACAGGTAAATGTTATGTTTTTGGAATGTATAATATATTACATTGATTTTGTGTAACAATATCACATTAACTCAATAAGTCGATTTGGGATGTATATTATCTTAAATGGGTCAAATCGGTAAACAAATTAATTTTATGGGTTGATACACAGAGTTCAATTGTAATGCAAATAACCTCCTACATCGATTATTGATTTTTGGATTTCTTTGACTTAATGTTTCATACAAATAATATTATGCTGTCATTTCAGGACAAAATCCAGTAATTAAAAAACAACCAAGATCAAAATTCAGTACAAGCTTGCCATGCTTATAGCTTGTGTAATAAATTATGGTTATATCTGAATACCTGAAAGTCGACATAAAGGGTTGAAGGATCAAAATACTCGGGATCCAATCCAGAAGAAGAAGTAACGGACAAAGATTATGATGATGCCGGTAGCCGGTAACCGATCATTGGGGTCAGAAGCCCCACCTAACCTCAGTGCTAAATCTACTTCGAGTCAAGACATGCATCCCACTTCACTTCTTGGAAGGATTAAAATCATGGTATATTCGCAATTATCTCACTTCCAAGCATTGACCTTTTTGGTCAAACAAAATAGTTTCAACTTCATATTCCATATGCCAACATCCATTGCTCACTAAAAATATTAAAATTGACTATAGATACCAAAAGTTTAAGTTGTAAGTTGCTTGATTTGTACGATGAATCATATTAGTTTGAACATGTGAATATATTTATTAGGGTTAATGGCATGTAATAGCAACGTACTTTTCAGTTTGAGTCATTATCAGATATGAACCCAAATAAGTCTCACAATACCCATCGAACTTTGTGTTTTTGTGTTGATATCAGCTATTTGACCCATTTTACCTATAAAATCCACGTCACCATGCCACATATACATGCCATGTCATTTTTTTACCATGTCAGCCCCCATGTCATCCCCCTAACAACTGTTCTTCCCCTTATAATTGTTCTTCCCCAATTGAAACACACACAACACAAACACCAACACACACAACCCTAACAATTAAATCACAAACATGTCGGCATTTTCTTTCAAATCAAAAACCCCCAAATTGAAGAACGAAAAGGGTCAATATCTTTGTGAATGCGCTAATCCATTGCCCTTGGTTCTTCGAAAAGCCACAACTTTGACCAATCCTGCAAGACGATTTCTTTGCTGCCCTCATCCAAGTGTAAGTGTTTTCTTGTTAAGATTCGATTTAGGTTTGGTTGTAATTTTGACTTTTGTTCTTGTTTAATTTTGACTTTTAATACTTTTAATTTGACTTTTAATAAGTGGTCTGGAAATCAATGTGATGTTACTAACTTTATTGAATATGAATTGCCAAGAGATTACTACAAGTAACAAATGTAATAATTTGATGCAACAAGCTCGAAGTCGAAATAAACAAAACGTCCTCGCCTGATAACACACAGATTGCAGAAATGGGAAATGATATGCATTTGTTGAACAAACAGATTGCAGAAATGGGAAATGATATGCATTTGTTGAAGACTGAATTCATTAACATGGAAAAGGAACTCAAGGAGTGTAGAAAGAATGCTGTGTTCTATAAGAGATTTGTAATGGTCATTTTAGTGTTTGTGATTCTGTACTTGATGAAATGAATTGTAATAGAAGCTAGTGAAATGAAATAGAATGTTGTCTTTTTTCTTGGTAAAAAGATATGGAATAGCAGCAACTCTTAACTTTATTCATTTCATGATGTTTACAAAATTAGTGGACCATTTCCACTAGTCACTGCATAATACATAATTGTTTTGACCATACCCAAAAGCAACATCCATAATACATAAATCTTATTACACAAATCCTAATACATAATATTTTCATTCATCACTAATGTCAAATGCATTCTCTGCTGTTGAACCTGTGCCCTGTTCATCAAACTGAAATGGTTTTTTCTTGCCATTTTGTTCAAAGGATCCTCTGTGATGGTCTTCTCATCTTAAACCTCTTCTCAAAACAGGTTCCCTCCTCAACAACTGCTTCTTTGAACCAGTATCCTGAAAACTACTTCTTAAACAGTTCTTCCATGTGTACAGTTTTGTTCCATCTCTCTAGGTTGTTTGAACATTCTGCTTCTTGAACATTGCATGATCCAGCCTTGCAGGATCTGCAAATTTGCAGATCTGCATATTGCAGGATCTTGCATCTTCTTCCTTAACAAGATTGCATTACACCAAAAGCTAATGTTTGATAAACCAATAACTAATTTTAAAAAAAGAAAATTATTACCTCACTGAGTCCACTACCACAGGTCAGTTGCATCCATTCTCATCCTACTTAGTGCACTAATCTGCACTCTCAAAACCATCTGACCACCCTTCCTTTTCCTTTAGGCCTACTTCCTTTGGTGGTGGAATCAACAGTTTCATTCTTGCATCCTTTTTTAATTATGCCCTCTCTGAATAGCAGTTGCTAACAAGTAATAGTTCATTACCAATACTGGATAACCCTTTGAGAGCTAGAATCAATTACTTCACTTTGGAGTTTTTGGCCTTTTGCGTTTAGGGCCCTGCCTGGCATTAAACCTCTCTTAGGAGGCATTGGAGGTGGAAAGTCCCTGTTTTTGACCCCACATTGATTGTCCAGAAACAGGTTTAATGAAACTAATATAACAATTTTGCCATGCTATTTTACTATAGAAATCAGAAACACCCTCAGCAGGATCCTTCATCACATATGCATAAGCTGCTACACCATGGATACAAGGTATCCCAGTCAAATCCTACAATCTACATGTACATTTGTGTGTTTCCAAGTTTACACCAAAGCCTGCATTTAGCTTCCTAACCTCAAACTCTCTATAACCACTAGGATACACTTCCCACAACCTAAGATATTCTTTCAATTTTTCAAGTTGTTTTCTAACAGATGGGGTTATTATATCAGTTAATCCCCTAGCTTTCTCAGACATTATCACTAACCTTTACATCAAATAAATCCTAATATCTTCTAGCATGGTAATAATAGGCTTACCCCGTTGATTTATTATAGCAGCATGGTAACTTTCACAAATTCCATTCTCAAATGCCCCGCAACTCCTATCCATATGAAAGAAAGCGTTGCTCCATGTATTTGGGTCCCTTTCCACCAACCATTTATGAGCGTGTTCATTAAGGTTACTTAGTAGTTTCATTTTCTCATCAAATACATGTTTCAAAGTAGCTGAAGCTGCCCCCCAAAATAGACTTTTAAAGTGAAGTCCTGGCCAACTTTTCTTTAAGTTTGCGTAGATGTGCCTGGCACATTGTCTATGTTCTGCCAATGGTAACCATTCCCTACAGCTGCTTCATAAGACCCTTGTCCAAAATAAAACAACAACATTTTCAATTAGATTACTTATCCTATATATTACAACAAGAGATAACCTCACCTAAATACCTTGTGTGTCCATCTTGAAATTATAGTCACAGTAGCCCCCTAAAAAGAATTCAGGTCAACACAAGAGATACAAGGAACCATAACCAGTTGTCTTTATTTTTGACAGTTACTAACCCACGCAATCGGGAACATCAGGTTATTAGGCGTCTCCCCTCCCAAAGCAGTCAACAACCTCGACCATTGAATTGTCCCCTTTCAAGAAACCAACCCATCCAACCATCACTTTTTCTGCAACCCGCAGTCCATCCATCTTTCATTGCTACATCAACAAGAATAGACATATAGCTATACAGATTAATAATTTTTAAAATAAGATAACAAAAAGAAAAAAATTAAAACTAACCTTTGAAGCAGACATAGAACCTTTTGAAGTAGGTTTTACCACCTGAGACTTCATCAACATCAAGCTTCACAGTTGATCCGGGGTTGGTTTTTAATAATTGGTCTCTGTAGTCCAGTTTACCATAGTGTTCATACCCAGCCTTCAAAATCATATAAAGCTCTTTGTTTTGCCCTTCTAACTTGTCCTAAGTTGACATTGATCAAGAATTTCTCCCTAATAGCATCTTGTAATTCTCTGTGACTTATCTTAGGGTTACTAATAATCTCCCTAACATAATGCCTTGCAATCCACTTGTACATGACCAATGCTCCAAAATCAAAGACCCTGAGCACAATTATGATACTGTAATTAAGTGTCTTTATCTGAACAGAGCATCATTTTGCATCATAACCCCATAACCTAAACTTGCAACAAGTTATCTGATGTTTCGTTAGTTCTTTCTTGAGAATGACTTTTGAATTAGCTTAATTACTGTTTAGTATTCCATTTCGTTATCCACTACAACTTTACTCTTTACCTTATGCCCTCTATTTTTCAACTTTCTCTTTACCTTTGTGTCCCTCTTCAACTTTCTCTTTTATTTACCTTACTAGCCTTTGATATATTCCTTTGTATACCCTTTCTAACCTACTTTACAAGCACATCCTTCCCTCTTACATTCCTACACATAAAAACCATAATGATTTATAATCATTCCTAATTAGTAACCAAAGATAGATAGCCGTTAGCTACACCATAATTAGCCACAATCTATCTTCATCTCCATCGTGGCTTAAAATTTCATTCCTAAATGGGACCATATCTTCGCAGTGCTGATAGGATCATGGATCAAGATAGACTATTCCAAGGTTTGATTTTGTAAATAAGGATCCACCCTATATGATCCTCTGTTCATCTTCTACCAAGTGCAAATGCATTTTCATTCCTTTCATTGTACCAAATGTGTTTTTTATTTCCTAGTGGTTTTCATAGGATCTGTTTTGCAAACCAATTTAAAAGGCAGGGATCACTGTGCACCTATTTGGTAATGATAACTTCTTCTTCTCCTATAAATTTTTTTTTTTGTGGTTCCCTCAACAAAGGATGATATATCATCTAATACACATTCATTCCCTCATCAAAACCTCTAAATCATCATTATCTTTGCAAACCAATCATGGATATCATATCCATGATGTCAACAATAAACATCATGTGCCCACCAATTGCCTAAAGCTGTTGCCTACGAAATCACTACTGTTGTTTCATTTTTTAACTCCCTAATCCCATCACTTAAGTCACTTTCAGGGAGACAAAAAAAGACCAACAGGAGGGAATAGAGTAGCAGCCTTGATACAATCAAATAACTTACCATATGTGAGGTTTCCAAAATCCAAATCTTTCATTGTATCTTTGTTACCCTCAAGAAACTCTAAGGATGCCCAACAAAAACCCTTTCAATGAAAAAAACGTAATCGTAAGGCTAACCATACCTGCCAAAAAAAAACAAAAAAAGTGTATAAATTTGGGATACGGGTTATAACAACAAACAACACAAAATTGAAGTGATAAAACACATGAATAACTTATTAAAAGCATCCCTTTAAAAAAGCCCTATCAATAACAACGAAATACGAGGTCAATTTTAGGTTTGTACAATCTAGGGTTCAATGTTTTGTGAAGTTGTCTAGTTTATAAATTGTGTGAATAAGTCCATAAGTAACCCACTACCCTTTATTTTAAGTTTTTTTTATTAAAAAAAAAAAAAAAAAAACCGCGTACTCTTTTTTACCAGTGTAGCCGGTAGCCAGTAATGCCACATAAGCAAACGTATGATAATAGCACAAATTTAGCAAGTTCAATGGGTATTGTGAGACTTATTTGGGTTCATATCTGATAATGGCTCAAACTGAAAAGTACGTTGCTATTACATGCCATTAACCCTATTTATTAATATTGTTTCATTTTATTGTTTCATTTTATTGTTTCTATCAATGCAGGAAATACCTTACAAGAATAACTCATGACGAAGAAGAACAAGAGTACTCCGACAGCCCTTCGCCTGTTCCTCAAACAACTTCTATAATCAACGCTACTTCTTCAAAGAACCTTTTAGAAGCAGCTGAAGACACCATTGGAGGGCTTCGTGATGAATCCAAACTGTGGGAAAGGAGACCACAGAAGTTAATGCTTGATCTAGAGATTTTAAAAGAAAATTCTTCGATTAGTCTAAAAGTCTTGCAGATTCTCAAATGGAACTTTCGGCTGCACAACGGGAACGTGATGGCATGAAGAAAGAAGTTGATCATATAAAGATGTTGTTAAAGGAATCAGTTGTCAAACAGAAGGCCACGATGGAGTCTAACTCAACTTTTAAGTCAGAAGGTCAAAGTCAACTTGTGAAAGAACACGAAAATGAGCTAAAAGCTCATAAAGAAGCGAACGTTGATTTGAATCAACAACTGAAGAGAAACCAAGAGTCAAACATCGAGCTTGTGTGTATTCTTCAAGAACTTGAGGAAATGGCATACACACAAAAAGGCGGAAATTGATGAACTTTTAGTTGTAAAGTCAAAGTTGACTGATTTAGAAAAATATTTCAATTCCAATTTGGTCGAAACTCGAAGCTTACAACTTCAGTTACAACAAATGGAGGAATCAGAGAAGACTTCACAAGCAAACATGCAAATCCTTAAACAAGCGTTAGAAAATAAAATCAGTGATTTAGAACATGAGCGGACTTCAAATAGTCAAACGCTCTTAGTACTTGAAAAAGAATACATAGATGCTTGTCTATCAAAGAAGAAGATATTAACAACTTTGAGTTCAAGTTATCGTCATGCATAAAAAGAACAAAAGGAAATTGAAGAAGATCAAATGAGGGAAATCCAAGAGCTGAGGTCAAAAGTTAGTGAAGTAGAAAAAGAATGTAGTGAGCAAACGAAACGAATGAAAACTTGGAACTTCTTTGTGAGATCAAAGAGTCAAAGAAAGTGGCCCAGGAGACAAACATGACAATCGAAGAAGATCAGAAGCTTCTAGAAGGCTACAGTTTGAAAATTAAAGAGCTCGAGAGTTTGAAAGCAATATAAGAAGCTCAAATTGCAGGAAAAAGAAGAGTTGCAAGAAAACATGGAAATTGCATTGAATGAGAGCAACATAACCTCTAAATGCTTGGATAACTTGAGAAACGATTTGATGGTGCTAAGCAGTAGTGTCGATTCACAAGTTTATGCTAATAAGTTACTTGAACGAAAAGCAAAGGAGCCAGAAAAAGTTAAAGGTAAAATGGAGCTTCGTTTGTTTGAAATGGAAGAAGAAAACGTCAAACTAACAGAATGTGTGAATGACTTAAAAAGCCAACTAAGTCGGGTCAGAGAAGACAATGAAAGCACTTTACTATAGTTACAGAAATCTGAATATAAAAATGCTGATCTTCAGAAAGAAGTAGAAAACTTAAAGAATGTGGAGAAGTTATTATTGGATACTCAAGAAGAGTGTGAATATGTGAAAACCAAAAAGCAAAAAAAAGGGAAACCCGGATTTATATGAGCAATGTTCACGTCTGGAGATTAAATTAATCAAATCTAAGGAGAATGTGCCAAGTTATTCCAAAAGGGTAGCTGATTTAGAAGAAAAGTACTCTTCTATGGAAGGGTATACGTTCAAAGAAAAGAGTCTTTCTTCACATTTGGATGAACTTAATCAAGAAAACTGGAAGTTAAAAGAAAAGGTTACATTAGAAGAAAGTTTGTTGAAACAAATGTATTTAGAAAAGACGGTCGAGATCGAGAACTTCCAAAAAGAAGTCGAATATCTAAAAGAAGAAATTTCTCGAGTTCATGAAAAAAGGTCAATGTTGACTTCTGAAAAGTCCAAACTGGAATCTTCTCTCATAGAAGTTAACTCAAGAACCGAATTAATTGAGAGGGAGCTTCAAACAGTTTGTGAAGACTCTGAGCTGAACATTCAAAATTTGACAACGGAGCTTGCTACCATAAAAAAAAACCATAAGATATGACAGTTGATTACGAGAAAAAGCCAAAGTTGTTGAATGGTTACGGGACGAGAGAAGAACAAAGAAAGACAATGGAGAATGATCTTGAACTAAAGCTAACAGTTTCAGAATACGAGCGCCAACAACTCATTGAATAAGTTGCATGTTTAAATGATAAGATGCATAAAACTTTGAATCTTGAAAATGAAGTGTTTGACTATAAACGAAAGCTTGATAACCTTTAAACTAAAACGAAAAGAGACATAAGGATGCCATGGGAAAGAAAAAGGAAGCTAAGAATAAGACAAGAGGTTATTCTGCTGCCCTGTTGCTTCACCTAGAGGTCGAAGTCGGATTAGGTGGCCAATCGGCATGTGATGTGGATGGATAAGAATCTGGAGTTCAACATAACAACAAATACTCTCAAACCGTCTAAAACCTAAAAAAAACGTCACGTTGTGTTATAAATCCAACGGTTACACACTTAAACTTTAAAAAACAAAACCCGAAACAAATCCGCCCGTCGGGCGGGTTACGTAGCTAGTAATAGTATAAATGTACTAAAGATCGATGAAATTGTCCCATATGCTATTCAGTTTGTGTATATCATAGAATATACATACTAAAGATCAATTACAATATTTTAATTCCCATCTTACTCATTATCTTTAGCACGATTTGTGCACATGTGGTTCGTCATTATCTTTAGCATCTTGTAATAACATGAGCATCCTCAATATAAAAAGTGATAGTGTTGGTGGAGGAACAATGGCTTCTCTCTGTCAAAATAAAAAGGATTTTACATTAGATAAATAGTGTAGAAAAATAAATAGAACATGTAGAGACAAAAACATCACACACATTAAAACAAACATAAGCTAAGAAACTCATAACACAAATGAATAACACCAAAATACCTTTTTTTTACTTTAAATCTACCTTAGAACATATATGCACATTTTCATTAATTTCGTATTAACCTAAAAACGCATATGCACACCCTTCTATTGATTGTATATCGACCATAAAACACAAATGCATACTTCTTTTATGTATTTTTATCAACCATAAAACATAGAACATAGATGCACCATTCTATATATAACATAGGCCCATATGAGATTGGACATAAAACTGATTTCCAATAGACAAAATGTACAGGTGCCTACTCATTCTTTTATGTGATATACTCCAACTTTAATATAGTACATAACATCCTCACAACATAATCCACCAACATAAAGTCTAAAAATTTACTAAATTTTGTTTTGAGTGAAAACAAATCAATGTAAAAATCCATGCCCAATACCTGTTATTTTTTTATCTAAACCACTATTTCGACACCGATCTTAATATAAATCCAATCCCGAAATTCTTTTATTCACAACGCTTATCATAAAAGTCCATTATTTATAATTAATATACCAATCAAAATTCACAAATAATGGCAATTGATCTTGAAAACCATTTAAAAACTCCCGCTCGTAAAATTTTCATCGAGACATAACATCAAACAGCGGATGTTGAATCTAAACTACACAAAAAGGGTTCAAGCATTAATCCAACAACTTCAGAGAATTAAATATACACATATACAACCAGTTAAAAGATTAAATGAATTAATGTAACCACTAGGTACTTAAAACCCACCTTTCATTGCTTTGGAATTTTATAATAAAGATCTTTAATACTAATTAAGTAATAAAGATTTTAATGTTTTATAATTTGTTCATTGACATAAAAATGGATTTTTGTGATGATTGATTGGAAAAGGTGATCGATGTGAGATTGCTGGTTCTGGTGGCTGATTTTAAAATTAGGGTTAAGTTTGAAGAGAAAGATGTTTGAAACTAAAAGTGTGAGAAAATTCTGTTGAAAATGACGGTTTTTAATTCAATTAATGTGAAGTCTCAATAATACCCTTTCAGCATTTTTAAAATAATAACTCATTTTTAGTTTAATTGCAATTTTGGCACACTTAATCTTAACCTTTCATTAGTTCATCCAATGGTTGAGATTCATTTTTAAGAGTTTTGTAAAGTTCTGCACTTAAAATAGGTTCTCAATATAACACTTCACTATATATATATATATATATATAATTTTTTGTATATATAACATGAGAACTTATTTTATGTGCAGAACTCTACAGAACTATTTTAAAGCAATATAAACCCTTGGATAATCTAATCAATGGTCAATAATCAATGATGGCATTTATGTAAATATGGCAAATTAGATTTTGGCTGGAAATGTATTATGAAGGGTACATTCGGTATTTTAAAAAAAAACTTCCAGTCAACATTTAACTTGTTATCAATCCATATATCACATTATCCCCAATTTATCTCAAAAAAATCAAATTTCAACTTACCAATTTCAATCGTAATCCCCAATCGTAATCCCTAATTTTTCTTTATTTCCTTAACTATATAAGAATCAATCGTAATCCCAATCGTAATCCCTAAATCATATCATCACCTGTTTTTGTATAAATAGTAGCGAATCGGAGGCCGTTATTGTGCGTTGGATGAAGAAAAATGAAGGGTAAGCGTGATTTCTTTGAATTAGTGTATAAATGCATCTTTTTTTTAATTCTTGTTTTTTGATTAAAGTATACATAATTGTACAATTGATATTGGGACCAGTTGAATTTGTAGTTTATAAGGAAATGCATGTGTGTTATTCATTAGGGGTTTGCTAAATAGGTATTTTGGTGATATATAAAATGTGTTAATTGATCGATTATGCTAAAAGTTTGAAAAAAAAATTAGATTAATATGATGTTTTTGGTGATTAGTGGAATACATTGAGTGTTAAGATCATAACATGTATGAAAGTTTATATATGATGCAGAGTATACTAAATCACTACTGTCGGATTATGCTAAAAGTTTGAAAAAAAAATTTGATTAATATGATGATTTTGGTGATTAGTGGAATACATTGAGTGTTAAGATCATAACATGTATGAAAGTTTATATATGATGCAGAGTATACTAAATCACTACTGTCGGATATAAAAACAGATGGGTTTTGATTAAAGTAAAAATAAAGATGTTTTGGATTTGTGAAAAAACACAAGTGTTTAGATATGCGTATATAAAAACAGATGGGTTTTGGTTTTGTGAGGAAAAAACGAGGGTGTCTTTGAAATGTATGAATAACATGATGTTTATATTTGTTGAAAATAACCTTGTGTTATTGTATACTGGATAGATTCAAGAAGAAGTGGTAGGAGGCACGGAAAGGAAGTTGTAGTCGAACCAGATAATAATGACAAATACATTGATGTAAACAATGAAACGTCGGACGATGATTTTGTTGATTTGGGAAGAAATAGTGCATATGCTTCGGGTAAAAAGTCATTACATGGATGTTTGGATAATGGTTTAAATTGTGATAGAATTCACTATTGTTAGTATACAAGACTGTGTTTTTCTATGTTTAAAAAGTTAAAATTCAGTAGAGTAATAAACATATGTGTTTGGGTAGTTAATTTTGGTGTGTTTGATAGGTTTAATTAAGGTGTGTTTGGTAATTTTGTTGAAAATGAAGTTTATAAAAAAATAGACTTGGAATCAGTTGAAAGTTGAAAGTGTAGTTGTACATGTAGTTCGTACTCATTATTGTTTATAGGTTGAAGAAGCATGTAAGGTGAGCTTAATTTGTCTTATTTCGTTTACATTGTGATACAATTCACTATTGCTAATATACAATACTGTGTTTTTATATGTTAAAAAGGTTAAAAATCAGAATTGGTGTTTTGGGCAGTTAATTAAGGTGTGTTTGATAGGTTTATTTAAGGTGTGTTTGGTTATTTGGTTGAAAATGTAGTTTATAAAAAAATTAGACTTGGAAGCAGTTGAAAGTGTAGTTGTAACTGTAATTTGTAGATAATAACACTAATGAAATGTGTGTTTCATTATTGTTATTGATGTAAATTTGTACTTTAGAATAATGTGCAAGCTAAAACCTGGTTATGTATTAATTTATAGGTTTACGAAGAAGTGGAAGGAACAAAGATAAAGAAGTATATGATTCAGACCACGCTAAAACAGTTGCATCTCGTAGCAAAGGTAAGAGTTTGTGCAGACTTGTTTTCAATAATCATCTATGCAATTGGTAGTTTTTTACTTTTGATTAGTACGCATTACTGAATAGCGTTATGAATTCCACAATTGCATATACAAAATTGTTACTGAATTAGAGACTTATTGTTGCTTAAGTGTCTATGTTGGTACATTCATGTTATATTACCTTGAATTTTAGCAGGAAAGACCGAGAAACAAGGAAGAAAAAGATCAAGGGAAACAAGTATGTCAGAAGCAAAAAAAGAATGTAGTTAATGATAAAACTGCGAGTGTTACAAAACAGAAACAATGAAACAAAAAAAGCAACAAACCGGTGAAAACAGTCTATCCGCTGTCTTACAAACTACGTCTAGCCCTAGAGTCTTATGCAACGCCATGTTATAGATAAAACCAAACCAAAAAGCTTGTTTGGAAGAAATTGGATTTGGGGGCATGGTTGAATTCAAAGTTGATAGTATTCCGTAAAAATTGGGCCTGTATATTGTTGATAATTTTGATGAGAATAAGATGGAAATTAAGTTGTACAAAGGTTCTATTGTACTTATAAAGGATATGATAGGGGGTATGTTAGGTCTGAAAAATGAATGATTGGATATACTAGAAGGTAACCCTAATAGAGATGATGAAATGGTGCGTAATTGGAAGCAACAATACGGGGATTCTAAGGAAATTAAGCCCGACGATGTTAGGATGAGGATGCGTAAATCTAATGAGGTTGATCTCAATTTCAAACTGAACTTCATTGTTCTGTTTACTTCTATAATGGGAAATATTAGTAAAAAAGGAGTTTGTGATACATCTATACTTGACTACATCACACCAAATACGAACCTGTCAAATGTTAACGGGTGCGAGTATGTTTGGAGAGCGCTTAAGACGTGTAAAAAAGGATGGAAAAAGAGTAAGAAGGATTCGTACTTCAGAGGACCATTGACAGTCTTGACTGTAAGTTTTGTTTCTTTCTAACTATTTACGTTGATAATTTTAATTTCATTTGTGTTCATAAAGGGATATTAAATTTAGTAGTTATGTAACATTACTATTAATTGATGTAACTTTGAATTAATTTTGTATATGTAATTGTGATCAATTGTTTTTAATGAATCTAAATCAGATGTGCTATGTCGATTGTACAAAATGCAATGATAATATAGTTTGCCGTAGAAGACCACCTACGAAAGTATGGACAGTGGAGCTTCTGAGTGAAAGGGAAGCCGAAGAATTGAGTTGTGGAGGGTTCGGGTATGGAGAATTGGAAGAAGATTTCGTTGAAGAAGAAGGTGATCTAATTCCCAATAATATTGAGGTAATATGGGCTGTTTGTGTTTTCTGTTGCATATATGTTGGTTAGGAAATTAAGATTTAGTTGGTACACATATTGCAGGGATGTATATGGATGTCAAAACAATTATGAAAAGAATATAACTAAAGAACAAAAAGGGTTTGAGAAACTGTTAACAGCTGCAGAACATATGTTCCCTGGAAACGTTAATTTGATTGGGTTTGCTGACAAGTACATCAACAGTTTGAAGTGTACATGGGGTGGTAACAACTCAGGAACTAATGCAAAGATGCATCATACAAAAAAAAAAAAAGATGTACAAGGTGAAGCTGGGTGCCCTAATATGAATAGGGTTGAAGCGTTAAATGAAGTAGGCTTCCGAGTACAAAGAAATGAAGAGGTTGAAGATGGCGTTAGTGACATTGGTGTAAATGAACAAACGTATGGTTCTGGTAAAGATTTAATGGGACTAACTAAAAACAGTTGCGCTGATGTAGTGGTTGAAAAATAATCTTTATTCTTGTTTGATAGGCAAGAAAACATGTGTAGGGTGTTAACACAAAAGGCATTTGAAAGCGTAGCAGATGAAGTTGAGAGGTCGATCGAGAAGACAAAGATCATGGAAATCGATGATAGACCTAGTTTTAGTTTTGGTGTGACACAAGATTTTGATGTCATACCAGTGACAGACAATGAAAAGAAAGTCTTAACACCAATGCCGATAAGTGCTTATACACCGGAGGGCAAAGCTCGTGATGTTTTTATGTTTAACGGAAAAAGGGTGACTTCAAAATCAAATATTATGAGGTCTCCTTTCTACAGTAGAGTTGCTGATCTTGATGTTGCGTTGAGCAGCGAAGAAAGCAAGGTGACAAAATACTTGTTTCTGACCAGTCACGATTCTTAGTAAGTAAATTATCAATTAGTTTCTTTAATGCCTTGTTTAAATTAATAACATATTTTTGTCACTAATTTATTGTAATTTTTTTTAGTACCGATATTTTGTTCAAGTCAAAATCTGGTCAACAATCAGATAGATTACAAATGGAAAGCATGGGAAAAGATTATGTTGAAACTAACATCCTCGACACATGGGTGGTGGTCTGCAATTACATGGAAGAGTATAGAAGCAATGATTCACCGTTTAGATTGTTTTTATCGACTTTTGTGGTGGTAAGTTTATGTTTGATACGCATAGATGTTTTTAAAAAATTAGAAGAAAAATGAGTTCATGTATATGCATTTTCAGTCAGACAAGGAATGATGATGGTCGGTTTGAAATAGTTGCGCAACACATTGAGTTAGTAACAAGAGTTACAAGTGAACTGAATAAGCTAAAGAAAATGGATCTTGTAAATCATTAAATAATTGTATTAACATCAAATCTATAGGTGGTATTGCATGTATGTAACATTATTTAGATAAAGGGAATACACTGGTAAAAGTTCATGGTTGTAAGTTAGAGAGTATATCATTAGTATTAACTTTAATATGATCATCGACATTATATGTTTTTTTATAAGCCAACAAAACATTTCATATTATTAAATTTTAATGCAGGTATTTTTGCCTATAGATAATGAAGGACATAGATTTCTTTTATCTTTTGATTTGAAGTATGAGGCTGTGACAATGTTTGATCAAAAGAAGGACAAGATTCTAAAAAAAAGCAAACTTAGGAAAGGAGCCAAGATTGGCAACAATATAGTTGCGGAAATGCTCATAAGTAAAATTTAATACATCAATGTATTATTAAATTTATCTAGTAAAGGTGAAGAGTTATATTACGATACTAACCTTAAACCGTATATATTGCAGCATGCAGATTTTGGTCGCTATCTGTATGGGTTGGATCACATTAAATCTAGAAACATCATCACTCCTGAATTAGAGATTGTGGAGTATGATTGGCAAACTGCCATGGTCTGACCGTATGCAGGTTTAATTTTAATGCGAATCATGGAAACATACAGGGAAAAGGGAATGCGGAACTGGGATCTGAGACTTGATTCAAACCGTGTTAAACTAGCTGACTGTGTTATGTAAAAAGAATGATGCAACTATACTCATGTCTGATTGCAACGTTTTGAAGGAACAAGTGAAGGCGCACATGGATCACGCATCCGGAAGTATGTTGTCAGATGTGCATTTGAACAAAGGACAGGTCAAGATAAAATGAATGGAACCTTAATTTATTGTTGTTTTGGATTTGAACATTAGGATATTTGTGAAAAACATGTTTTCTGGGTAGCGTTGTTTAGTGGTTACTTTTGTACGATGTTATTTTGGTTATCAAACTAGGATGTTTAACTATGGTATTATTTTGATGTTATGAACAATTGTTTGTCAGTTTTCGACAACAATGATGGTCAAGTTTATGTTAATACTTATGACTTAAAAAATATGAAAAAGTTCGAAAAAGACTTGTGCACAATAGTAACAACATCAATGTAATTTGTAAGTTACATTGATGTTATCATATAGTACACATATATGTTTTTACCAAAATAAATTGATGATGTTACTATGTACACTTGTGCACAATAGCAATAACGTGAATGTAACTTTTAAATTACATTGATGTTTTCATATACTAAACTCATATATAAATAGTTTAGCTTGTGCACAAGACTTGTACACTTGTGCACAATGGGTCTATGTTGATCTTAACTCATATATAAATAGTTTTCAAAACTTGTAAACCATGCAACCTAATAACATTAATGTAGTTTGATAAAACATATATGTTAGTATATGAAAAAACGTTACTGAAAAAACATATATGTTTAGGATACCAAAAACATTAATGTATAAACATAACATTTATGACTAATAAATGAAAAAACATTAATGTATCAAAGTAACATATTTTATTAATTAGGTATTTTATTTTACGACATATATGTAGCTTGATATGAAAATGATTTTTAGCATACAAAACAATATGATTAGTGTACTTAAACATATATGTTTCGTATATAGTTGCACATTGATGCACAATAAATATTAAATTAATGGAATCTTACTTTAATGTGTTTGGGTTTGGAATATTAGGGTCTTTTTGAACCAGTTTTATGGGGGGGATCGCGTTGTTTAGTGGTTACTTTTGTAGATGTTATTTTGGTATCAAACTAGGATGTTAACTATGATATTTGATGTTATGAACAATGTTTGTCGGTTTTTCGCAACACTGATGGTTCAAGTTTATGTTAAAACTTATGACTATAAAAAATATGAAAAAGTTCGTAAAAAGACTTGTGCACAATATAACAACCTCAATGTAATATGTAATTACATTGATGTATATCATATAGTACACATATATATGGTTTTTAATACCAAAAAAAATATTTGATGATGTTACTAAACATTGATGTCTAGTATATGAAAACGTGTTACTAAAAATGTAAATTACATTGATGCTTTCATATACTAAAAATGTATGTTTAGTATATGAAAACATGTTAGTAAATACCCAAAAAAAACAATAATGTTAAGTGTAAATTACATTGATGTTTTCTAAAAATATATGTTTAGTATATGAAAACATGTTACTAAAACACTGAAAAAAACAATGAATTTAATGTTAAAATAAATAGTGATTTTCTAAACATATATGTTTAGTATGAAAACATGTAGAATCAATAACAAAAAAAAAATTAATGTAACTTGTAAATCACATCAATGTTATCATATACTAAACATATAACACTTAAAAAAAACATTAATGTAACGTGTAAATGACATTGATGTTTTCATATACTAAAAAAAACAAAAAACTAAAAAATAACTATAAAAAAAAAAAAAAAAAATTTTAAAAAACTAAAAAATAAAATAAAAAAAAAAAATAAAAAAAAACTAAAAATAAAAAAAAAAAAAACTAATAAAAAAAATCAAAAAAAAAAAAAAAAGCTAAAGTAAAAAAAAAAAAAAAAAAAAAAAAAAAAAATAAAAATAAATAAATAAAAAAAGAAAAAACTAAGTACTAAAAAAAAACTAAAAAACTAAAAAACTAAAAAAAAAATAACTAAAAAGACTAAAAAAAAAATAAAAAACTAATATACTATAAACTAAAAAAAAAAACAATAAACTATAAAAAAAAAGAAAAATAAAGAAAAAATAAAATAAAGAGAAATGAGTAAAAAAAAAAAACTAAAAATAAAAATAAAAAAAAATAAACAAAATAAAAAAAAAAAATAAAAAAAAAAAAAAAGCTAAAAAATACTAAAGAAAAAGGTAAAAAAAAAAATAAAGACTAATAAAAAAAAACTAACAAAAACTAAAAAAAAAAAAAAAAACTAAAAACTAAAAAAAAATAAAAATAAACTAAGAAAAAAAAAAATAAAAAAAAAAAATAAAAAAAAAAAACAAAAAAAAAAAAAACTAAAACGAAATACTAAAAAAAATAAAAAAAAAAAAACAAAAAATAAAAAAAAAAAAAAAAAAACTACTAAAAAAAAAAACAAAAAAAAAAAAAATAAAAAAAAATAAGACTAGAAAAGATAATAAGAAAAAAAAAAACTAAAAAAAAAAATAAAAATGAAAAATAGAAAATAAAAAAAAATAAAAATAAAATAAATAAAAAATAAAAATAATAAACTAAAAAAAAAAAAAAAAAAAAAACTAAAAAAAAATATAAAAAAAAATAACTAAAAAAAAAATA
>BQNB010041828.1:30000-46513 GCA_026074375.1 Tanacetum coccineum
AAAAAAAAAAAAAAAAAAAAAAATAAAAAATAAAAAAAAACTTAAAAAAAAAAAAAAAAAAACTCAAAAAAAAAAAATATAAAAAAATATAAAAAATAAGAAAAACTAAAAAAAAACTAATATAAAGATAAATAATAAAAAAAGACTAATAACTAAAAAAATAGAAAAAAAAAAAAAAAAAGTAAACAAAAAAAAAAAAAAAAAAAAATAGAAATAAAAAAAAAAAAAAAAACATAAAAAAAAAATAAAAATAAAAGATAAAAAAAAAAACAAAAAATAAATAAAACTAATAAAAAATAAAAAAAAAAATAACCTAAAAAAAAAAAAATAATCAAAAAAAAAAAAAAATAACTAAACAAGAAAAATAAACTAAAAAAAAAAAAAAACTAAAAAGCTAAAAAAAAAGTAACATGCTAATAAAAGAAAAAAAAAAAAAAATTAAACTAAAACTAAAAAAAAAAACATTAATGTAACTAGTAAATTACATTGATGGTTATAATATGGGAAATAGTTATTTGTTAGGTATATTAAAAAACATACATGTGTTTGGGTAAAATGTTTAGTATATGAAAAATAAACTTAACATCCATTGTTGTCGAATTTCGACACACAATTGTTCAAAATGCCAAAAATAAAATAATTGTTATCGCATCCTAGTAACTTAAAAAAACATAAAGTAACATACATGTTTAGTATATGAAAAAACATGTATGTAACTTGGTATATGAAAAAGCATATTTGTTAAGTATATGAAAAACATGTATATAACTTGGTATAACATGTATGTTTAGTAAATGAAAGAACATTTGTGTAACTTGGTAAATCATGTATGTTCGATAAAATTAAATAAAAAAATAAAACTAAATTAAAACGAATCATAAACCATGTGTGTCTTATAAATCAAATAAACGAATCATAAACCATGTGTGTCTTATAAATCAAATTGCAACCTAAAAATACGAAATATAAACAAGCCGTATCGAGGTGATAAGTAAGCTTAATCGTCATCACTTTCAACTTCATCATTTGCATTATGTTCATCACTTGCAGTATCTTCATCACATGCAGTATCTTCATCACTTTCATATTCTTCATCAACAAGACGTCATCTTCTTTCACAACTTCCTGGACTTGGACTTCATCTTTGTTCATAACCTTTTTGCCAGTACATTTGCGCCTGTTATGACCTAACACGCCACACTTGCCGCATGCACGACGTTTGAATGGGACTTTCCTAGTTGTTCTTGGTTTCTTGTTAGTTTTAACATCTTCAACAGTACTTTTTCTTCTTTTAGACCCCTTATTGCTAGATTTCTTAGGATTATTTATTACAACTCTATCAGGTACAAGGTACAGTAACACCCAACAAATTGGAAAATAAGGCTTCCTTATTGTGAGCATAATCTGGTTTTGGCATCTCATCTTCTAGTTGTTTCTTCAACGCTTTGACGGTTGTAAGGAACTTATTTAACTTGTCAGTGTCATTCCTTATAAGACCGACGCAATCTTCTATTGTTGCATGAACCTCGGCTGCTAATCTATTTGTTTCTTCAATGCAAGGACCATATCTGTGTCGATTATCAAGCAAATGTGGAGGGATAGAATTTTTTGTCCAACGACGATATATCTAAGGTTCTGGAATTCTAATAATATCATGTATACGAAGTAGAAAAAAAATGTGTCTACAAAGGTAACCATGTCGCGTATAATGACCGCACGAGCAATTTATACTAGCATCCAAATGATTAAAAATAACCTGAAATGTATCATGTAAATAAATGTTGAGAAGTGATAATGCATATAAGAACACCCGTAATAAATATTTGAAAGAGGTTGAAAATGAAAAAAAAATACTGTTGCTTTTATTAATGGTTTTGATCTCTTGTCCCTTTGTTGTATGACGCAAGTTTCGACATCACCTTCAGTATGGGAACTTATATGTGCGCATGCATATAAACCTTTGTGGATTTCATGTTGCACCTCTCTGAATATCGAATGCGTGTACACATCACATGCATGTCTTTCAATTGGTAATTTAGTGATCATGGAAGGAGTTGAACTATTTGTAGTTTTGTCCATGACACGATGTGTGTATCTTTGTTTCTCCATGGCAGATTCAAAACACAACATAAATTGAACAAACGTGTTACCTTTATGTGAATAAATCTGGAAAAAACGCATTGGAACTCTCTGATCGAGAGGTGGTCTTCATCAAACCACACATAGGATACTCTTTAAAATATCCAGGGATCCACCTATCTCTAATTGCGTACATGTCCGACAACCACTTGTTATCTTGCAAATTATAACTATTAATCAAAGCGTTCCAACGTTTTTCAAAAACTTCTGGACTAATATACACATTCTAAATGAGTTTGTGAAACTCTTTCCTAAAATCAGAATCAGCCTCCAAATCACCTAATACCTGTAAACAAAATAAAATTAATGAAAATTCGAATGAACATACATGCATAGTATAATGTATCCAAATTAAACATCATAATATACCTTCCCGGTAAGTTTTTGTGTTATATGCCACATACATAACCTATGCTTAGATTCGGGGAATATTTTGACAACCGCATTCCTTAATGCAGCGTCTTGGTCTGTAAGTGCAAGTGGTGGCTGTTTCTGATGTACTTTTAAAAATGCTTCCAACATCCAGATATATGATTCCTCAGTTTCATCGGAAAGTAAAGCTGCACCAAAAGTTACACACTTCTGATTGCGGTCAATACCAGTAAATGGCACAAACACAAAATCATACCTAGAAAAGAATACTTTAAATTAGTAACATAGTAAATAAGATATTATAATGAAAAATTGCTTAATAATGTAAGATTACTTGTTTGTCCGAAAAGTAGCATCAAGTGAGACAACATCACCAAAAACAGCGTAATTGCACTTCATAGTTTCGTCAGCCCAAAACATACTGACCAACTCGTCATGAAAAACATGATATTCAAAAGAGAATTTGGAGACATGGAGTTGCCTATTAATCATTTTGTCAACGATCATCTGTGCATCCCTATCTCCAATGAATAGATTCACATCACGCTTAAAATTCCTATAATCCCATGGTGTTCCACGGACTTTGTCATAACCACCTATAAGAGCAACTTTCAATCGATGTGCTATTGTAGGTCCTATATTGGAAAGCGAGGCACGATGAATAAATATGTAATCACCAAAATGGAGTTGTCGTCGCACGCGTGATAGATCCATGTTGTTCTCATTCAGAAGCAGATGATTATGATTTTCAACAAAATCAAAAATCTTCCAAGAACCTGTCCCACGAATTGCTTTCAATCCAATCTTTGCAGGACAATTGGTAACACTAGATTTAGTTTTTCGTTTTCTTTTTCTTTTACCATCCTTTTTCTCATTCTCATTGTCACATTCCTTCAACGCATTTTTATCAAATTTATCTCTTACTTTACCGGCTCTATTGCATAATACATACTTATGTGTTACTTTACCCTTGTAAGTTTTTTGCCCTGACTTACGGACATTGAACCTACCTTTCTCAGCGTAGGCCTTGTACATGTCATAACCAACATCAAAAGTGTCAAATATATCACCTATCTCAGGTTTCTTCTCATCTTCAGGTAAATAGGGGACCTGATAAGTGTAAAATACACATATCCGTTTGTACCTAAAATAACCCAAATAAACCCAAAACAGACCAAGAATGGCAAAAATATGCTTGTATTTGTGTTTTGTGTATGCAGGTACGGATAAGTTAAAAATCACAAGATTACAGTCAAAAACGAGCAAGCACGGACACGAGAATCAGAAGAGTACAAAGCCGAAGCCCGAAAAGCCAAGCCTCAGCCCAAACCTTAGTCACTTTCCTCTCATAACAAACCTCAAGGACCAATCTTGCAATTTCCAAAAGTTATTTATAACTTGAAAGAGATAAAAGAAAGACAAGGACCAAATGTGTAAACTTCCCAAAGTTCAACAGTTTTAACTGTCGAAGAAGGGGCGGGAAACACATTTACTATTCACCCGTCTTCTCCATTTCACCACCATGGTAAAACAAGGGGCAAATAGAAATTAAAGGGTGCGTTGGTCAATTCAGGGAAGCTCAAGCACAAATACAAGGACAAATTAGTCTAATCAAGGGGGTACTTATCCTAGCTCAAGCTCAAAGGCCACGTAATCAATGGAGAAGCACAAAATTATGTGGGTTTTGTGCTAAACTCACTCACAAAACTAACACAAACGTCACATCAAAGAATGCCAGCCTGGCAATCCTCAGATGTCCTCAAATTGATCCAACGTCTCACAATATAGATCAAATGATTGAAGAAATGATTGGTTGAGATTAAAAGTTTGGAGAGCAAGGCAAGAGGGCTGATGTCTTGCTAATATTAGAAAACTTGAAGTTTGTTCTGGGTAAAATTAAAATTTATCAGCAAGAGATGCAGTAGCTTTATCTTACTAATTAAGTAGAAATCATAATGCACTTACTAGTCCTTTCATGCAAATATGTTTAATGCGTGAAATATCAATGATGACATATAATACATTTTAACCTTTAAAAAGCCAAGACATATATGAATATTAATACACGTTATACTGTTAGATAGCTAAACATGCTACTCATAAGATGAACACGTTAAAAAACCCATAAATCTTGTTAGTTTAACATGTATTCGATTGCATCATTGTTACCACGCATCACAAAAGTTACGATTCATTAAAAGTTTTTTAACACAATGATGATCAAAAAATTGAAAAACGAAACTTACCAATATCTGAGAGCATATCATGATCATCAATTACAACCATTTTTTATATGTTGTAAACTAATTTAGGGTTTTTTGGGTTGAATAAGGGTACCGAACGTTTTATACTTCAAGATCTGTGATTAAGATATGCACAAGGAAGGAGATTCGTGTACGTAGTAACTATACAGAGGATAAATTAAAAAAAAACGAGTTTTGAAATTATTTAGGTAAATTGGGTAAATCAGTGTTTTATATAAAATCTTTTATTTTAGGATGTTGTGAAATTAATTGAGTAATATTGAAATACCAAAAATAGCCTTGTATATTAACTTGAATTAAATAAATAGAAAATAATTTATTAAATTCTGATTGGTTTAGAATAGTTCTGTAGAGTTTTGTCTATAAAATGGGTTCTCAATATAATACATCACTATATATATATATACTAGTTACGTAACCCGCCCGACGGGCAGGTTCGATTCGGAGATTTGTTTAAATAAGAGGTGTGTGTGAGTTTGGCTTAATAACTGCGAGTGTCAAGTCCAATTTGGCTGAATGAATCTAAATTGTTTAGTTATTTCCGGTAGGTGTATTTCTGTTCGTTTAATATTAAAGTGTTTTGTTAGGTCCGGGTTGGTCTGTTTTGGTCTGCTTAATATCGTGTCATTACAATTTCAAATTTTTTTACCCGACGGGCGGGTTTGGTTTATAAAACTTTTCCTATAAAGTGCGGAAACACATACTTGTAATGGTACATTTAATGATAATCTCTTACTTTTAAGGATTCAGTGCCGGTTTCGTCATTAGAATCCCTATGTTTTGGTATAATCGAAGTCCCATAGCATCAACCCATTGTTCCAATGACTTAGACCGTTTTTTCCGCATCAACCTTTAAGTTTAAGAGTTAAGTCTTTTTGAGACATTATTTGTCGTTGAGTTCTAATGGTTGTTGTGTTTGTGTAAACACGTTGGGTTGACCTGTTTACCAATCTAAGTTGATATGTCAACTCGTTTAATCCACCCCTCTTTTACATTATTTGACTTTTCAACTATAAAACTATATAAACCTTTTTAAAGCTTAAATGGGTTGACAGGATCTGCTACTGACAATGGAAATTTAGAACTTAAGAAACTAATTAACCAAAAGTAGAAACTAATCAGAATGATTTCTTGGTTATAATTAATTTTATAGTACGATGTTTGGTTTTTTTTTGGGTAAAGGTATGATGTTTGGTTGGCTGAGCAAATATTTAACAAATGGTGATTTGTACAAGTCACTTTGAGGTAATATACATAGAGTAAATTAAATGTTAAGCGTTCTTCTAATGCATCACCACCTTATTTCAATTCATCAGCCTTCCATTTTAAAGCTTCAGCATGCAGTTGCAATTTATCATGCTGTTACAATTCGTCAACTCGATGTACCAATTCCTCAGCCCGTTGTTTCAATTCCTCAAGTTGTTATGTTACATCATTCCAAAATGCGGCTGATAAGAATATTGAAGGTTTTTTCTTCATAATGCCGCATCCATTTTATTATCTATGTTCTTACCTCAAGTTTCTTTCCTTAGGCACGTTTCAGACCCAAGAATCTGAAAATGGAAAATTTTAATCTTACAAATTAAATGAGCAAGTGACCAAGTAAACTTTACAAATAATAGAATATGGGAAGAACATTTCAGGACACATACATATTGTAAGCTTGAAGGTAATGCACGAAGGTTGCCTTGTTTCTCGCTATGCAGAAGTTGAACAATTTTAAGAATCAATCGAGTTTATATATAGTTACATTTCTCTTTACTTGTTCTTTTTTAGAAGATCAAAAACCTTTTCACAAATATACTTTTGCTGAATGTTTGCACCATGTTGTTGAAGTTTATCCGGATGAATGCATAGAGTGGCTTTCCTGTAAGCCTTCTTTACGGCAGCAGTCGTAATAAAACATAAACTGTTGCTATCATGAGCCTTTATCTCGGTGAGATCTTTAAGTTCAACGCCCTTGGATCATACACATGTACCGGATGCTTAGAGTAATCAACCCCTGTTAACAAAATGAAAGAAAAAACATTTACTAAACGTAAATTTAAATCTATTAAGGAAAATACCTTGGTCCTCCACGTATTTCTGTAGACTGATGTTCAAGTTGCATTGATCGAGTTTTTGCATCAACTATGGTTAATTCAACACAGTGGCAGATATCTTGACCCACAATCTTGCACAGGAACCATGGTACAAGAGTATGGATGGTATTAGCACGGGTGGTGTAGAGCATTCCTTCTTCAAGACTGAGCTTGTGGTTCAAGGTGTCGACTTCTAAGATGTGGGATAAAGTGTGTTTGTTCTATGGGTCAGCAAACTTTCGCCAAGATGCTTATGTGACTTCGCATATCGATGTAAATGCATAACATGTGAGAACTGAGATATAAGGTCATCAAATAATATACCTTATGTTTTTTAAAATATTGATGGTTCGGGACTTCGCATGACCTTCATTTGACGGACACTCACTTCTAGATATTTGAAAATTCACTGCAAATATATTAACAAAACAACAGAAGATGTTAAGCCTGATTGTATTGATAAAAATTAATAGCGCGCGCCACATACATACCTTTGTCTGGAACATGATTAATCACTCGTGCAAGGATGAGAACAATCATATCACTAATATCTAAAGAAAATATCAAAAAAATACTAATAACAGATAAAGAAACATTGAATTACAAAGATCCCATTCGAGTATGGTCAATTCCATTTTAGGTTCTTGAACAACTATAAGCTAAGGAAATATTACCTGTGATCGAGAACCCTCAGTTAAGGCTTTACCTGTGAGATGAGTAGTACAATTTATTAGTGCTAAGCTCAATTTCTTTAAAAACCAATTAACATTAGAATCCAAATATGATGGAACAAAATAACTTAACCGTATCAAAGATCTTTTAACTTCTTAAATATTGATAAAATAATGTAGGTGTAAGATTTATAGAAGGCTGGTCATATGTAATTACATGACATATCATAATCCCCTTTGAATGATAATGAATATCACATGCATAATTTACTATAAGTTTTAAACTATACTCTAATAATCATGTTGCATTGCCTTTCAAAAAAATAAAATAATAATCATGTTGCATTAGTTTCTCGTTGATTCGACACAGTGACAGATATCTTGACCCACAATCTTGCGGAGGAACCATGGTACAGGAGCATGGATGGTAATAGCACGGGTGGTGTAGAGCTTGCCCATTTGACCAATTGCTTTTTTAGTCAAAATTTCTATTTCATCCGTTGAGATGAACATTAGCTAATTCCGCTAATTTATTTTAGCAAGTGCATTGATACATTTACCTTCTTTAACCTTGCAAGTAGGACACAGTTGAGACCAATTATCGGTCCAATAAGGCGTGTTGGCCAAATCAATAGTCAACAAAGGACCCTGTATATTGTCACATGAGGAATCACAGGTGTGGTTGTTAAGTTGTAGACGAATTTGACAGATTTATATGCAAGTAGTGTTTCAAAGAGGCTTTCAGTTTAGCTTGATTAAGGGGATGTTTGGATGCTCTAAAATCTGATAATTGAGACTTTTAAGGGCAAACAAAAACCAACTTTCCATGGATTTATTACGGCTATAATTAATGGATTTTAGGAAGTAGGCAATAAAATGTTAAACATACCGGTGCTATTTCAACTCATTTTATGAAAAGGTCGATTTCGGTTGAACCCTTTTTACATAATTTGGGGTCTAAATGTCCATTCGGTTTGAACCCGGAACCTGATATTGGCACACTATCACACCTGAAACCTGACCCTACAATCACTTTGGTTATGTCGGATTGGGTTAACATCCTTAAGACCCGTACAGACCCGACCATAATAAGCTTAGTAGTTATCTATAAGGATAATATATATTGTTACTTATCAGGGCATATCTATGCGGATTAACCAATTAATTAGATAGAAGCATATCTATAACTTTTTAAGGAAATGAACAAATAAGTGTTTGCAACTTGCAAGACAGTCCAACCCGGTTCAACTCAGACCTGAAGCCATATTTACCTTTTATACAGTCCACCCACTTTATTCCCTCTAATTTATGGCTATTCAAGTGGAGCTTACCTGCTACAGCGGGTAAACATATAAAGAGAAGCGACTGCAGTCCAACGCCATAGCCCAACAACAGCGGTGACCTTCAAAAGATTTGAAGCTAACATGGAATAAAAAAGAAAAGATCCTGATTAGCATGGTCATTACATCCTTTGTTGAGGATTAAGAAAAGAAAATATTTATTGTTGTTGTACCCACCAAAAAGAACAAAATTGATAAAGATTATTGTGCTCACAAACACGATGCAAAACAAAATGGTGTGTATCAGCTCCATTTTGTGTCATCCAAACTACTTCTATTTAACTGTTTATTTTGTAAAATAAAGAGGTTTCTGATATACAGATATGCACGTAGTGAGCAACTTATTTCAGACTGCTTATTTTCTAGAAAATATAAAAAGCTTTTTAATCTCATGTCTACGTAAAAACCTTTTATAAAAAACTAATTTAGGTAGATATATAAATAAAGATCAGTTTTTATCATACCACGTTCCCTTTGTCTTTTAATCACCCATATGATTGTTAGTGCATAGTACTCGAAACTCATGTTAAGATCCTGCGCTAGGTACATATTTTACTATCACATGTTTTTTTTTAATGAGAAAACAATAAGAGCTCCAACCATTGATATGCACTTCTTAATACAAATAAGGGCGGGTCGAATGGGTTAGCAACTGGTGAAGATTTCTTCATGATGAAATGGGTCATTTTAGTACGGGTTGACCAATAAACACTTTATGATCTTACGAAAAGGATACTTAAGCTGGTTCCTTATTCTTATAAAATGGATTTACGTGACTTTCATTCTACCCATTCTCATTGAGCTAAACCATCTATTTGGCCCATTTAAGATAAATCGTAACCCAAGCCGGCCCATATATAAGTGAATGGGTCAATATCGCCACTTCTAATAACAATTGTGAAACTGTATAATTATTACTAAATAACATATGCCTGCATAGAGAAGAAACAAAAAATACCAGAATTTCCGGGCGTTTCTATCAGGTCAACTTCAATTTGAGTAGTGCGAATCGTGAGGGTATGTAGCATAGAAAGATCTTGAGTACTTTGTCTAGGAGGGTGGATTATGAGAGACATCTCATTTAGCCAGCAGATCACAATCGAAGCTATATATAGCATTAAATGGTCAACAATACTGAATACAATTAATCACGTAAGATAGTTGGAGCGTTATAAATACACATAATATGAATGATACAAGAAGTACTTAAATATATAAAGCTTTTTGGGAGGGGAGTTTCAGTTGACATGATGCTTTTGCAGAATTAATGGTAAAAGTAACACATGATATCTTGCATACAGAGTCATCAATGTATTTCTTATCTATATGTATTAGTGTGAGTTTACTGCTGAGTGTGTTATGTTTATGTTATGTCGCAGATATCATCATGGAGGATTGTAGGTAGTTACTAGGAGGTAGGCCGATTATTGATATTCTTTGTTACGTTCTTCTGTACTGTGTATTCTTTTTTTGATGTAGTATGGTTTATAGTATTTAATTGTAATGTTAAAGATAGTAAGAAGTAATTTAATAGTTGTTTGGTTTTGGGGCTTGGGTGGTGTGGATTTGTTATTGGGAATTTAGGGGTACTCTATATCTCTCTCACCTTATTGTTAGGATATAGGGGGTTATTTTGAAGGGAAAGGTGTTTTTTGGAGTTTTTGATGATTTATGTATAGTATATTTAGTTGTGTTATTTTAGTTGTGTGTTATGAGGATGGGGAATTTGAGTTAATAAGTGGGGATGAGTGTGATTGGGTGGTGGGTGGGATATGTGCAATAAGGGTTATAGTTATTGGGGTTAATAATTGTTTTGGGGTGAAATAAGGTTATTTTTTAAGAGTTTAATAATCTGTTGTATTTTTTTGAATATTGGGGGTGTGTGGTATAATTAAGGATAATTATTTTTTTGTGTGTGGTTGTGTTGTTAGAAAAAGTGTGTCACTTTTTAAGCATATTGTATATGATAACAATAACACAGTTACACCAATGGGTTGTGGTTAAACATTCAAACCTTAATAGTAACTGTAAGAGATGCCATTAATGGCTTATATTACTTGAATTGTTAATATGGAAAAGACCAAAAAAATATGCAAACATTCATAGAAATGTCAGTCCTAATATCAGAAACTAATTATTAAAACGTTAGTTGTGTAAAATAAAACGATGCGCATTTAATACTTATAATAACTGGACCTGTCCTGTGCAAGCTATGGTGCCTGCTTTGCGGCCTGAAGGAACATGGTAGAATCTACCTTCCATTGCTTAAATGCCACACAACTTAGCATGAATGAGATAGCATTTTTATCCCCGCCACCTCCATGTTTCTGTAACGATAAAAAATTATGTAAACGTTCAAATACTTAGATAGTTGACAAAAGATCAGCACTTTTGTTTTCCGAACCTACAACTAATCACATATTAATTACTAAGGGTAATCTATTGAAAATTATAACCAATGGAACAAATTATAATCCACTAACCAATTACCTATAAAAGGGATGAATAACATACAACAACCCGTCATGTAATAATATAAAGGGCCACATCCAAGGACGAGATCCAATAGTTCGAATTATGCGTACAATAAAATAGCTATCCGCCATCATTCGAAACATATTATGGTATGTGCTGCTACTTTTTTATTGTGTAGATACATATCAGTTTATGGATGATAAAGGATTAAATTTTCTAGACTATTTGTGTATTCCAAAAGGTGTTTAAAGGGTTCATCACTTAAGGTGCCTCCCTTTATGCCATAAGAGACATCAAATAATCATATATTTGGTTGGAGTTATTAATGCAAACCATACAAGTTCCTATGCAAATTTCATATAACAATATATACATAATAAATACACAAACATACGCATTTTGATACTCCTTGTAAGACAACAACATCAGTATAATTAAACCACATGTTAAGAAGATTGCGCTCAAAGATACAAACCTATTCATGATTGGATTGAATTAAGATTACAGTATGTGATGAAGAATATGGTTTTCGGTAGTAGGGTTTGTATGTATCTATATAGATACAATTTAGGGCTTTCTTTAGTTTTATAGGTCACGTATCTAAACATAATGAGTAATTATGGGTGCCATGTCATCAATGAGGTGGCGCCCAGTCACTAAATCATGTTTATACAGTCATATTTAGCCCCATATATATGTTATATATATATATATATGGGATGAGTTGTAGAGAAAACCATATTTTGCTAGAAAACCTAGAAAACCAAACAGATGCACTAAACAGATGCCCTAATTTTTTCGAGAAGAGTTACCGCACAGTTAGGGCATCGGTTTAGTAATTTTAGGGCATCTGTTTGAGTTTTCTGGGTTTTTCACCGAGATTAGGTTTTCTTACGATCCCATTCATATAGAGGAGAGTTAAAATAAAAAGACTTTTTTCATAAAAAGAATAAGAAGGAGTTTTGGCCATTGATTTAAAATCAATGGATGAGATTAAACCATAATCTTAATTAATTCTGAAAGGGCAAAAAGGTCTTTTCATCATATAACATAAACCACACATACACTCGATCAATCATCAGATCCACATACTCTTTCTCTCTCTCTTCAACTACCTTATCTCTCTCTCTAAAAATCCATAAGATCATTCAGGTCCACCTACACGATCACTCATCTATAAAAAATATTGAGATCCACATACACGAAGCTTTAATCGATCATTTTACTGATGAAAATGGCGTTGAAAGGCACTGGTAAGTAAAGTGGACCTAATTTAAAACCGATTAAACCGAGATCAGGTTTATTTTGGTTTAAGGGCATCAAATCAACGTGGTCTCGGTTTACACGTTTTTGTGCATTAATTAAGGGCTAAATGTGCATTATATTTGGTAGGAATTTTGGCAAAGTTATAAGGGAATGAAAACATTGTCATCTCGGTTTACACGTGTTTGTGCATCAATTAAGGGCTAAATGTGCATTATATTTCGTATGAATTTAGGTAAAGTTGTAAGGGCATGAAATGAGCGTGATCTCGGTTTACACGTGCTTGTGCAATAATTAAGGGCTAAATGTGCATTATATTTCATATGAATTTAGGCAAAGTTTACACGTGATTGCTAATTTTACAGGAAAAAATGCTTGCGTAAGTGAACTAAACCTAAATTTGTTCATATTATTATAAAGTTGAATGATTTTGGTTCATATTCTTTGTTAATATTCTAAAGGTATTAATTTTCTAATTTAACATTGCTTTATTAATTTACAGCTCGTTAAAATGTGCATTAGATGAAAATATATCTATTATGTTCATCAAATTAGCTAAATGTGAATGTTGGTAAAAAGTGTGATATATTTGGGTAATTGTACCTGATTTGTGAAATATGACTCCTTTGTGCATCAAAATAGCTAAATGTGCATTAGTCTGCATAAGAAGTTAGTAAAACACATATCATTAGATGATCAACACGTCTTTGTAAGAAATATTAATCTTTTGTGCATCAAAATGGCTAAATGTGCATTGGTTCTCATAAGAAGTTAATACACCACATATCCTTAGATCAGCGAGCCTTTGTATGAAAGAAAACAGTTTTGTGCATCAAAATGGTTAAATGTGCATTAATTTTCATATGAAGTTACTAAATACATATCGTTAGATAATTAGCACGCCCTTATATAAAATAACATTGTTTTGTACATAAAAGAATTTTCAGTAATAGATCTATTCAGTAATATAAAAGAATTTTCAGTAATATATCTATTGAGTAATATAACACACCTCGGCTGCCGCAAATCTCATTTTGGCTTCACCTAGCTCTCCCTGCCTCTTAACGGATATCCATATTGATTGTGAAAAGTTGTGTGATTACTTATTAGAATATAAACAATCTTGAAATGAGGTCAGACACACTGGGAACACTGATTTTTTTTATGAAGTTACAAAAGTTGGAGAATTTTGATCGACGTAACTAGCAAGATGCTAGAGGGATGAAAGAAGTCGAAATTTGGCGACTGGTTAGATAGGCAGGCCAATCACTTTAGAAAGCAACACATAACATTAATTATTCAATCCAAAAGGAAAAAATGGTATACTTGTTAATTTTAGTTTTTATGTTTTATGTGTGACAAATGTGAGTGTATTTTAGGACATACTTGACTTGTTCTATCAAGTGTTAACTTTTATACTTTTACCTTTTAGTAGTCCTTTTCTCTTTTCTCTTCGTGTTGCTGATTTGTACATATGCTAGTGTAGGTAAAAACAACATAAGTGTGTATTCAGGTATGCGATTTTGATAAAAAAATGTAGGGCGAGAAATGAACACATTTAAGGAGTTTATTTACTTCTTGCATCTTTGTACAATCTGAAACTTACATAGAGCTTAATGGATGCTTTTTATAGATGCCGTGGAATGACAAGAAGCCTTTTACTATCAAGGAGTTGGACGACATCGTGAGCTCGTTCATTTCGATGTGTGGCATCTAATGATCAGTCATGTTAGTGTTTCGGAAAGGTTGACATGTGCTCATCATGTCATTTTGTATATCTCATTTCCCTTAGCTCAACAAAACATTTGTTGTGAAACTGTTGTGATGTCTAATTAGTGATATTTAGTATGTTTTAAGTCCATAGGACCTGTATTAATATGATGTGAAACTGATCTTTTGATCTTCTATCCATTGGTTTATGCATGACCTTCATGGTTATGGTTTTGTTACAACTTTGTTTTTGCTTGTTGTTTGTTATGCTGTGGTTTTGTACCTGGAAGTGTACACATGTGGTATTTCTAATATAAAAAAATAAAAAATAAATCATAGAGCCATGTTTTTGAAGCACAAAACCGGGGTCTATGCTAATTAAAAATGATTTTTTTAATCAAATAGAGCAAGGTTATCAAGCAAAGAACCGGGCTCTATGTCAAATTTTGTAGTAGTGATCGTACGACAGAAACTTTTCATTACATTTCCATCATCTTCTATCAAAACACGACTTGATAAAATATGTTTAACCTAGTTAATGGCTCATCTAACAGTTTTTTAAGAGAATTGCTGACGTGGGCACGTATCTCAGCATTAGTTGGGTTTTCCAAAAAGTCACGTATATAAGTAAAAAGTTCTGGCCACCCATTTTCACCACCAAACACAGTGAAAGCCTTCGCAATCATACGACACAAACTTTTCATTACATTTCCATCATCTTCTATCTTAACACGTCTTAATAAAATACCTTTAGTTGAAGATACTCAAATCCAGGTTAAACATATTTTATTAAGTCGTGTTGTGACAGAAGATGTTGGAATGTAAGGATAAGTTTGTGTCGTACGATTGCGAACGCTTTCACTGTGTTTGGTGGTGAAGATGTGTGGACGGAACTTTCGGTTTTCATAAACCAATGTGTTGAGGTTGATAAATCATAGTCAATAAAAAGAGCTTCATGTTGTTTACGCTAAATGCTTTGAGAGTCTCCCGAGTACAAGACTTTATGCGACATTATCTGGCCTCGAGGTAGTGCCTTCTATATCTCTGAACGTCTTCTCCTAAATGCCACATCACTGAAGATGAATCACAGAAGATTACGGAGGCAGTTATCAAGTCTTCTCATGGAACTGACTTGGTCCGTGCAGCTCTCTCTGTGAACAACAAAAAGGTGAGTTTTATATATGATAACTTATGAATGGTTGTTGATTTTCTAACTGATCACCTATCGCTAACATCTATCTTTTTATTAATAACAAAAGAAGATGCCAAACTAATGAACATTTAATATTGTGTTTAATTAGAATGAGTTTTTTTAATGAACATTTAAATAGTTTCTGATTAGAGGAGTAATGTGAACGTCATTGTTTTCTTTTCTTTTCTTTTTTGTATGTTATTTGGATTTGTATTTTAACAATAATATGACCAATCATATCACGCAGAGAGAAGTTTGCTGATGGAATTTGGATTCAATGCAGTACCAGCAAATGTAGCATTGCGGAAAGAAAATCTTGATCATAGAGTGATCACTTGAACTAGCATTCACTCCATCACCCGAAAAGATTTTTTTTCCATCAAGTGTGCCTATCAATGCCGCTACAAATGTTCTTTTGAAGAAGACATTGCTCCCCGTACCTCTTGTGATATCAGAAAGGCTAGTTCTTCTATCTCGTTAATTACACAAACATTTTTTACTCATATACTTATTAACAGATAGACGAGGGTTGTGTAATTTAAAATGGGACAAAACTGTAATATAAGTAAAATAAGCTAAAACCGAAGGTGTGTCAATCGAGAAGAAACTGGCCAAAGTGAATATTTAAGGTGTACATCTTACTATGTGATGCTAAATTGCGAGTCTTAGTGATTGAGAATTTATTAACATATTACACTTTTTGCATAATATTCCAGCTACGTGTTCATACAAACGTACCAAACAACCTTGCTGTAGCACTAAACTTAGTACCAAAGAGTCTTGCTGCAGCACTTTACTTAGTACCAAACAGCCCCCGCTGCCACTATACTCAGTACCAAACAACCCCTTGCTCACATTCTCACCCAACTAACGGTTAGATACTTGTATTTATCAAGTATTCGGAAAGGGGAACATGGTGGCTGATGTTTTTTTGCTTTGAAACCAGGCATCGGTCTGCGCAGCTGGTGATGGTTCTGCTTACCAATGGAGTACAATTTTGGGGGAC